>JASDQU010506187.1:42491-55325 GCA_032191745.1 Picea mariana | reverse complement strand
CTGCTTTCTTTTCCTATCCAGTATGCACAACAGATGCACTTGTAAAGAACCTTCTTGCTCCACCTGAATCCCATTCCAATCAATCTTATGATTAGCATCAGGTATATATTTATTGAGCAATGAGACATGAAATACATTATGAATAGTCATGCATGCAGTAAATGCAAACATATAAGCTATTGGTCCAATCCTTTCTATAATTTCAAACGGTCCACAATATATGGTTGCCAACTTGGAACAATTTCCTAGCTTCAAGGAACTTCTATTGGCTTTCACCTTCAAGAAAACATGATCACCCACTTTAAACTCCCTATGGGTTCTTCCTTTGTCAGAATAGTTTTTCTGCCTATCTTGGGCATCCTTCAAATTTTGTTTAATCTTCAGCATTTGTTCTTCCATTTCCTTGAGCAACTCTGTCCCAACCATTGCTTTATCAGCTGGGTTGTCCCAGCTTACTGGGGTGTTCTACCATAAAGTGCCTCAAATGGGCTCATCTTCAGTGATGCTTGGTACCCATTGTTGTAACAAAACTCTACCAAGTGTAGGTAGTCTTCCCATCAGGATGGTTTGTCCATCACATACATTCTTAACATATCTTCTATCACTTGATTTACTCTTTATGTTTGTCCATCAGACTCAGAATGATAAGTTGTGTTGAAGTTCAGGTTTGTTTCGAACCCTTTGAATAATCCTCTCCAAAACTTTGAGGTAAATTTTGGGTCTTTGTCAGACACAATTGTCTTGGGTATGCCATGCAAGCATGCTACTTCCCTCATATAAATATCAACAACATTAGATTCCTTGTGAGTGGTCTTCAAGGGAATAAAATGGGCATCTTTAGTAATCTTATCCACCACCACCATGATGGAATCATGTTGCTTGTTTGTTTTGGGTAATCCTTTGATGAAATCCAATGTCACCACTTCCCACTTCCACTCAGGGATGGGTAATGGTTGTAGAAACCCATCTGGGTGTCCATGCTAAGCTTTGACCCTTTGACACTCCATACATCTGGCGATGTATTCTGCAATTTCTTTCTTCATGCCTGGTCAATAGTAATGGCTCTTGACTGTTGAAACTGTTTTCTGATATCTAGGGTTCCCAACATAAGGCGCATTATGCATCTCTTTCAATATCATACTCCACAATTCATGAGAACTAGGTACATAAATTCATTTTTTGTACAAGAGAATTCCCCCACTTCCCAATTCATAATCTTCATCTTTCTGTTGCATTTTACCTTGCTGCAATTTAGTTACCAATTCCATGTACTGCAAATCAACTTTTGAAGCCTCAGAAATTATTCCTTTAAGATTAGTCTGATACGTTCTAATGGTTGTAGCATGCAGTTCTTTCACTCTCTTGCTGAGTGCATCAGCCACTTTGTTCCCCTTTCCTTTGATGTGCTTGATATCAAATTCATATTCACAGAGGAATTCCAACCATCTACTCTACCTAGCATTCAAGGTAGGCCGGTCAAACAAATATTTCAGACCATTATATTCTGTTCTCAGCTCAAAAATTCTTCCCATGAGGTAGTGTCACCATTTTTTTAAGGCATGCACTGTGGCTACCAACTCCAAATCATGATTTGCATAGAGCCTTTCATGATCTTTCAATTTCCTAGATTCAAAACATATCACAAACCCATTCTGGTTGAGGGCTCCACCCAGTCCTTATTTGCATGCATCTGTGCAAACCAAGAACTCTTCATTTAGATCTAAAATATTTAGAATTGGAGCACTGGTTAACAACTGCTTCAATTTTTGGAAGCTCATTTCACATTTTGTTGTCCATTGAAACTTCTTCCCCTTCCTTTGCAAGGAAGTGATGGGATGAGCTATCCTTGAAATTCTGCAATGAATCTCCTGTAGTAACTAGCTATACCCATGAAGGATCTGAATTCTCTCACATTCTTAGGTGATGACCACCCCCTAACGGATTCAATCTTTTCAGGGTCTACTGTTATTCTCTCTTCGGATATTATATGCCCCAAATAGTGAATTCGATTTTGGAAAAATGACCAGTTGCTCAACTTAGCAAACAGTTGGTGCTCTCTTAGCACCTGTAACACCATGCTCAAGTGTTTCTCATGCTCTTCCTATGTCTTGGAGTAGACAAGGATTTCATCCAAAAAGACAATGACAAACTTGTCTAAATACTCTCGAAAAACACCATTCATTAAGCACATGAAAATAGTTGGTGCATTTGATAACCCAAATGGCACCACTGTGAACTCATAATGACCATACCTTGTCCTAAAGGTGGTCTTGTTGATGTCATCCTCTTTAATCCTTACCTGATGGTATCCTAACCTGAGATCTATCTTTGATAATATCCTTGCATTCTTCAACTGATCGAAGAGATCATCAATCCTTGGTAGAGGATACTTGTTCTTTATAGTCACTTTGTTCAACTGTTTGAAATCGATGCACAATCTCAATGTCCCGTCTTTCTTCTTCACGAACAAGACTGGGGCACCCCAAGGTAACACACTTGGGTGTGTGTACCCCTTCTTTAGAAGTTCTTCAATCCACATTTGTAGTTCCTTCAGTTCTAGTGTACTCATTGTGTAAGGAGTCTTTGATACTGGAGCTGCTCCAGGCATTAAATTTATAGAAAAATCAATATCTCTCTTTGGGGGTAGTTCTGGTACATCCTTGAACACATCGTCAAAATCTTCCAAGACTGCATGATCCTCCAAATTTGACACCTTATCCTTATATGTTTACCCCATATGGGCTGCAAATATTTGGCAGCCCTTCCTGTAACACTTCTTCAGCTACATTGTTGAGATTTCTCGGACAGCAACTGCCCTTGGAATTCCTTGGACTGCTCTATGATTTCCTTCCTCATCCAAGAAATTGAATTCCTTGTTATGACAGTCTAATATGGAATGGTGTTGGTCCAACCAATCCATACCAATTAGGAAATCATATGATCCCATAGGAAAGATGTTCAAATATGCCTTGTTACTCATTCCATTCAAGCCCATTGGACATGATTTAACCAACTCAACAACCTTTTTCTTGCCTCTTGTAGCCAGCTGCACTAGCCAATATTTACCATGCTTGATTCTTGGTAATTGAAATCTTTCCACTACCTTAGTATCTATATAGCTATGACTAGCCCCTAAATCAATTAAAATAGTAAAGGCATGGTTATTGATCATACCTTCAACTTCAATCATGTGTGATTGAAACTCAACTTGTTTGTTGTCCAGGGTTGCATTGATCTTAGGTAATCTTCTTCCCATGTCCCCGATTGTTTCTGCTTGTTGAACATGGTGAACAACTCTCACCTTGTCCTTTCTATGAGGGAAATCTATATACTTATGATCTCCATTACATCCCCAACATTTCATAGGTGTCTTCATTGGCCTTTTCCCACCTACTTCAGCCATCCTGGGCTCCCTCAAAATTGTCGGTCCTTGAGGACTATTTCTAAAAAATGGTGGTTTGCTCCCCTTCTACCCCTTCTCCTTCTTAAACTTCCTCTTGTCTTCCCAAGCTCTTTGGGAAAGTAGGTTTTCCCCTATGCTAATCATATAAACATTTTTCCTTCCTTATGGTTTCTTCCATAGTTTTAAGATCATCATACTAGATTTTATCACTGATAAAAGGTAGCATCCCACTCAGATATCTCTATATATTGACTGTCTCATCCTTAATGAAAGGGACATACTTCAACATCTCTATAAATCTCCTTTCATATTCATCTATAGTAATTCTGCCCAATTTAAGTTCAAATAACTCTTTCATCTGTTTGTCATAGTATCTCTTGGTTAAGTACTTATTTTCAAAATGTTTCTTGAATTCCTTCCATGTGACATCCTTCTCTTTGATGTGATGCACTTGCACCAGTTGATGCCACCATATGGATGCCTTTCCTTTCAGATGATAGATTGCAATTCTTCCTTCTACATGAGAAGAATAATTATGCAATTGCAAATATTTTCTCATGCCAATTAGCTATGTCTCGGCCTCTTCATCCTTCTGGTGCTCTCCATCCAAAGTAGGATATTTGATCTTATTCATTTTTCCTTTCAAATCATCCACCCCAGACCTCCTATGCTTTCTGACAGGGGATGGACTTGAGCTATTGTGTGCTCTCCTATGGGAATGCTTCTAGGAGTATTGGTGATGTCTATTACCACTTCTTTCTCTTCTTTCCTCATCAGAGAACCTGTGGCTCCCTGATTTGTTGGATTCACTTTCCTTATCCAACTTATTTTCAATTATTTCCATGCTCCACATTAACTTCATATTGAATTATTCATGTTGATCCTTGGCTCTCTTAATCCTTTTGTTATCTTCCTGGTGAATTTGGACATCTTTTTGCAATTTTTTAATGATTTTCATCATGCTCACGTCTTTATCTATTTCTTCCCTATGCCCATTGGGTTTTGTTCCTTCAAATCCCAAATGGACATCCATTCCTATAACATCATCCTCTGGACTATATGCATCATGTGCCTCCTCCATTTCTCTGCACAATGTAACAATTTGGTTCGGTTCTGACAATTGTTAACTCTGTAAATGTGTAGCCAATCGAATTTTGTCAGGCTATTAGACTTAATAATTGTCCAGAATAGATTAAACAATATGATTCAACAAAATAATATCAGACTCCATTTTTTGTGTGTCTTTAGTCGATCAAGAATCCCCGCGGTTCTATCTTCGATCCCTATTTTGTTCTACAATTCACTTTCAAGTGCTAGCCCCTTTTTCTTCGGCCATTAATTCGCATGTGACCACGGTTGTGACCAAGTGTTAATAGTTGGGAGCTTATCCGGAGCCTTGAAACTTCGGGGCTCCGGAGCTTTGGAGGTTTCCCTTTCCACACATCACAAACATCACAGAACATTGAACTAGCGAACTCGCGAAGGGAGGTGGATCTACGGTCCACATTCCCTGTTCAGGTCTATGGTGGATAGGATCTCCAGGACTCTGGGATTCAGCAATTTCCAAAAAATATCACAACAAATATCTCGGAGTGTCACATTGGAAAACTCGCGAAGTGGGGTGGATCAACGATCCTTGGCTTCCCAACATCCAACGGCTTCGAGCTTCGGGAGTTCTGGACTGTCCATACTCTCAATCCTTCTCGAGTGCCAAGTCTTTGGACTGCTACATCTTTTTCCAAGTGTCATTTCCTGATCAACGGTCAAGATTAAATCTGGCCCTTTGGGCTTCGGGGCTTCTCTACTCAATGCTAACTGTAACACCTTTCCTCCATAGTACCAACTCTCCGGACTTCATGATCTAGCGCCACGCGTCTACTGGGCTCAAGTTAAATTCTTTGCCAAAGTTTTAACTACTTTATGCATCATCAAGGGTCCCACTACCCATGCTCAAGAGGAGTGCCACGTCGCAAAATACTATAGGCGAACACATGGCCCAATCAGATGGGTGAGACGTGTCACGTTCTAACTGTCATTTCTTTCTTCCAAAGGTTCTTAACTCACTAACCTGTGGCACACATTCCATGTGTCCACATCATTTCAAGTGAGTCAACAAGCCACGTCACTTTAGGACTTCGGGACTTCGGGCTTTGGGGCTTCAAGAGATTTCACACTAGCAGACTCCAATTCTCTTGAACCCCGAAATCCCAAACAAGTTGATCTTATGACACACACCCCTTTTGATGAACAGTCTAGATTAACTACGGACTTCGGGACTTCAGGAGTTTTCACTCTAACACACTCCAATTCTCTTGAAGTGTCGAACTTATGAACTGCTGTGAGATCTATGGCTCACAATCACTTGCGTGTAGATCTAACGGTTGGAATTTGTTCCTCACCGTTGTGCCTTACTTCTTTCTCTTTACTCAATCTAAAGTCTATGATCTGTCTTCCGTCATTCAAATGGTCAAGCACTTCTCCCTGGATCTACAGTGTAGATCCATTCCAGGACTTCGGAACTTCGGGCTTTGACCCATTTTTTCTCTATAACACATAAACTTCGCCGAAGTCGTGAAGTCCGAAGGACTTGGAGGTTAACTCTTATGCACCTTTTCCCATATCTGACAATTGGAAAAAGTTTTCCTTTCTCATGTGCATATCTTACGCCCCAATTCTAACCTTGTGGCCCAACCAAATGGTTGTTGAGGCTTCTTTCTTTGATGCCATTCCATAAACCGTTATACCTCCTAAGCTTCTGAACACAGCCCAAGTGTTCACATGGTGCCCTCTTGACACTTAGGGATGCTCTGAGGTTCATATTTTGTCCCTCTCGAGACAATTCACTCTGAAACCTTTGTTTCATTAACCACTACCATGGCCCATCCAAACTCAGTGTCAAAACCATGGCTCTGATACCATTTTGTAACATCCCCATCCACCCAAGCCAGGCCATTCTACTCCAGATAACGCTATGATACCAATTTGTAATGTTCCCGACCACCAACAGGTTAGGCATTGTTATTGAGTAAACATCTTTTGTGGAAATATTCACATATAAACTTAAGAACAATAAATAGAGATAACATGAAAACATACATGCAACAAAACACAAGATAACATTACAAGAATCACATACATGCACTAAAATACATCATTTAACCATTAAGTATAGAAAATATACGTATCTCTTAATTGAAGTACACCAACTATGTACATACATTCCACGAACCTCCCATCCTTAGACCACACTACTCATCACTCACAGCAGTGAGTCACCCCTGAGTTGGGACTAAACTCCATCAGGAAAGGGATTCCTAGGCTAGGCAGGGACAAGAAGAAGTTGCACAATACAATGGGAAGGATTTTCTCCAAGAAGCCACTTATTCCCACAGCTCACAGACTCTCATTCCCCACATTCCTATCCCACCCCAGGAGTGTACACCTTCATTGTCCAACATTCCATCAGTTGCTACACCTTCCTTTCCTTGGGCTTCAGCAACAAGTTGGATCAGGAATTCTCAGAGCTATGTAGCTTCTACTAGACTCCCTCCAAGAGAAATCACTTCCTCAGCACAGTCTCTCACCTAGAGAGAGTTGCTCACATGCCTGAAAACCTTCTTCTTTTATCCACGGGCCTGACAACCCGCTTCTTCACTCCTTCTCCTCAACACACGAGCATGGTGATGGAAGAAAAATAAACTGGATGTGGGAAACAGTACAGATAGGAAAAAACGCAAGAAACCCCCAACGTACAGGTGTCACAAGGGTATTAACTCATGTTTGTTGTAGAGGTTCATGGTCTTGGCACTCTACAATGGTCGACTGGCTCATTTCCTACTTGTTCAGTTCATCCGCAAGTCAGGGTAATGGATGGCTAGCCTGGTCTGGAATTGTGAGACTGGACCGAAGGGTGAGAATGGTTCGAATTCTTATCATTGTGAGAATGGTGAGAACACCCACCCATAAATATGCATGTGTTTTGGATGGCACTTGTCTCTCGAGGAGCATGTTCCCCCACTTGGAACTCATTCCTCTCCCTAAAGGAACTTAGGATAACTTAATATCCTCTTTACAGCTTTTTTAGAATAATAATATATTATTCTACTAGGCTCTTAAGCTTAGGCTCTTAGGCTCTACTCTTAGCCTCCTCCCTTGCCCAACCTAGTGGAGTTCAGTTCCCCATAACTCTTTCTTCATGGTCGGTCTACACGCAGTGATTTTATATTAATAATATGAATATTTACATGTACAAAACAGGCTCCTGGCCTTTAACATCTAGGCTCTCGGCCTAGTCAACACATAAGCCTACCAGCTTATAAATACTTGGCTCACCGACCTACAAAACATGTTACATTCATAACTACAACCATGGCTTGTCCTTGGGGTATTATGGAGGTGAAAGTGTTAGGAAATCATGTTGTTGTGCCAATATTCCTCACTTTCCTTGGGCTTTGGGAAATTACATATTATACGATAACATTTTCGGCATCGTTTTCATGTAACATCAAGTCAAATTTTCTCGAACGACACATCTTCGGTAAGATTTTTCCTCAAATCCTTCTTACTTTACAAGCTTACCTGGCGAATCAACTGAGGGTGATTCCCTCTTTTCCCTTTGATAATCCCTAGAAGGATTATATGGAGACTCCATTAATGATAAAGCCAACCATGGCTTCTCAATGGGACCCGGGTAATTTTAAACCTATGGTTATGAGTAAAATGTTGGGTTACCCCCGACGAATGCCTGCAAGATATGAGAATTGGCTCCCAAGATTCACTGGTAGTAATGTGGATAGTGTAGAAGTACAAATGACTATTTTTTGGGCCTTCTTTTAGCTCCACCCTTTCAGTGATGATGTTGAAGATATGGAAAAGAAACTCTTCTCTTCCACTTTTCATGATGATGCTAGAGTATGGTATGATAGTCTCCCTGATGCTAGAATAACATCCATGGATCAACTAGAAGAAGTCTTTGTTAAAATATGGAGTGTCAGAGAGGATATGTACTCATTGCTAAAGGGGAGTTCCATACCATATTTGAGAGGTTGTTACAACAACTCCCTAAAAAATCTCACCCTGGAAAGGAATATCTCACCTTTCTCTATGCCAGGGTGTTCTCAGGACAATTAGGATTCATCCTCCCTGAAAAGGGCCCAACGAAAATCCAAGAATCTTATGACATGGCTACAGAAATCGAAGCCAATATTTCCTCATCCAAGAAAGAATGATTCTCTACTCCAGAAGTCAAGGTTGATGACCCTGAGGATACCCCATATATTCTTAACCCAGACAGAATAGCTTCCCTTGAGATATTCATTAGAGAATTCCAAGAAATATGGGACCCAATGATCAACCAACAAGAGGTTGAATAGAGGGTTCCTAATGAAGGTTACCAATCCCATGAGGAAGAGCAAGAATTTACTCATGATTATACCAAAGATAACGAAAACCTTGTTGAAGAGCGAGAACCTAAATATGTCAAACATAAGGATGAAATATTGATGTGCACTCCTACCTCTGAAAAATCCATCCAAGATCCTATTCCTCATGCACAAGAAGAAAAGAATAAGGTTGATCAGTTTCCCTTTCAGGTTTTTTATGATTCCCTATTCTATGATTCAGAAGGTGAAAAAGTAAAGGAATCCTTGGACAAGCTATACCCTTCATGTTGTGATGAAGGAAACGATATGATTGAAGAGGTGAGTCATGAGGATGAAGTATTTATGTCCTCTCCTCCATTTGATGAATTCATCCAATCCTTTTTCACTCTTGCACAAGAAGAAGAGAATATGGGAAGTCATTTCCCTTTCCAGTATTTTGACGATGCTTTATTTTATGACTTAGAAAGTGAAGAGGTGTTAGAGGAACCCTGGATGTACTAAACGCTTCAAGTTATGATAAATATAATGATATGGTTGATAATATTAATGAGTTCATACATGTTGGAAAATGTAAATTGGATGTGATTGGTTATGATGGAGATCTCATTTACGACATTGAGGGTCATTTCCAATTGTTTCCTTCACAAATATCATATGAGATTGCTATTGATTCTGAAATTTGGAAACAAGGAGATGATATAATTACAGATATATTCCAAAAACCAAGGATAACTTAATGCAATGTTCTCATGATGATTTTCGGTCATACCTTGAGGAGTTTAACGAATATTTCTTTGAGCACTTGGATTTATTCTATAAGAAATATTTTCAATTGTCGTTGTGCTCAGAATTTGATAAGGGTGAGGACATGGTTTTCCTGAAGTAGGATACTTGTGATGAGGTTTTCCATCTCCCTTTGTTTCCGTTATCCTGCTATATCACTAAGGATGCAGTTTGGAAACATGTCCCTTATCTCAATTTTTCTCTAGGGAAATCCTTCCTTTGGAATTGAAGGGTAGGTTGAATGCCTTAAGAAGAAGTTTATTATCTTAGTCTTTCAACTTTCCCCTAAGAAGTTTCCAGTCATCCTCTAGATTCTTTTTAGTGCCTTCTCAGACCTTGGGGAGTGATAAGGTCCAAGGTGGTCAACTTTCAGACTCTTTGAGTCAACCTCTCGAGTTTTTGACCTTTCACGGTCCTTTTCAAAGATGGATTGAGCACTTTTCTAGAGATATGGCTTGGCATAATTTTCTCCCTCCCTCCCACCTCCATGAGCTAGATTTTATGATTTCCTATGATATAATGCATGCTCTAACTCATGTTATTTTTGTGCTAAACTTGTCATTGTTTTGGTTTATGATGAAGCCCAGAGGCAGGCATTATAACATATTGCTAAGATGGTTTCACTATTTATATGACTATACCTATCATTCAGGTAATTACAGGTAAGTGTAGGTAGGTAGGAATTTGCATCCATTGTATATATCATGCATATCATGTTAGTGTAGCCTTAGTTACATATTCACATTGCTTTGTTTCACTTGTATATATTATATTTTCATATGTTATATTAGATATATTTTCTTTCTCATTTTGATTTTTATCATATATGGACGAAGGGTGCTATCACCACCCAGGATGCACTAATATTTTGTTTAAGTTTTAGCAGGCACAGGTCATACCAGAGATGATGAGGTTATCATGCACTCTACGATGAGCACATTCTTCCTGGTGTTGTGATGTGCATGGTTGATGCACTTGTGATAGTACATTTTGTGCTAGTTATTGATGTACATGATTGGTTGATGAGATTATCCTGACAGGTTATTGGCACAGGTTGTTTGTATAGATTGTTTGGTACAGGTTGTTACAGTTTTTTAGTATAGGTTGACAATGATAGTGATTGATTCATGGCAGTCACAGGTTGTCTATATTTGGCATTTATATTTCAGGGCGATAGGAGGGGGAAAGGATAGGTGGTTGGAGCCACCTTCCAGTTGGAGTCGGAGAACTAGGGAATTGGAGCTTCCTTGAGGTTGGAGCCTGAGAATTAGGGGGTTGGAGCCTCCTTCAGGTTGGAGCTAGATAATTGGGTGGTTGTAGCCACCTTCTGATTGGAGCAGTAGAACACAGGGGGTTGGATCCTCTTTCTGGTTGGAGCTAGAGAATTGGAAGTTGATTCTTCCTTGAATGTAATTATTAAATACATATAAGAAAAGCAGTATGTGTTTTTTTCCTGCATTGGGGTTCCACGTAAAATACTGGTGTATTGTGGATTGTGTGGATGTATCTATTATTGTTTATTATGCACTGATGGATGTTAATATTATATGATGCAATAATATATTAATGATGAACTGATGAACATTGTTGAATAGGTTAAAGGAATACAAACTATGGTTAAAAGTGTATAAATTGTTCATTATTGATTCATCCCCCCTATCAATAATCCAACAATTGGTATCAAAGAATGTTCCTTCAAGAAATAGTTTAACCACTGGAAGTATATTATGGAATACACTGAGAATGGAGTACCCACATTTGATGGTCAGAGTGATCTTGAGTATGAGATATGGATCAGAAGGAAAAAAGTATTTTTATAGGCACAAGGGTATGATATTTGGCAATCAGTTGTTACGAGATATGATAGTTCAAAAAGGGAAAAGACTGCATCCAAGAAGGAACTGAAACGAAATAAAAATAAAAATAAAATAAAATAAAAAATAAAAAAATCAATGGATTTCATTTTGGAAGAACTATATGATTTAGTAAAGGACAAAGTGGATAAATGTTCATCAGCTAAAGAAATTTGGGATAAGTTACATAATATATATTCTTCACCCATCACAGAGTCAGAGAATGATAAAGAATATGCAGGTACAAAAGAAGAGGAAAGATGCCCATCATGTCAAAAAAATTTAGAAGAAGAAGAGTTCAAAATCAACAAATGTATGTGTTTATGCTTTAAATGTGAAAAAGGAGGACATATTGAATTTGAATGTCCGTATTTGAAAATTGAAAGTGATGAGACAAAAAATCCAAATGAAGTAGTATACAGTCAACGAGAAAGAGATCTTGAAGAAGAAATAGTTATCTTGAAGATCCAACTTGAAGAAACAATAAGAACAAAAGAAGTAACGAAGATTCAGATAAAGAAGAAAGAAGAGGATTGTGAGAAGATTGAAGAAGAAGTTGTTATGTTAAGAGTAAAAGTTGTCAAACTTAGCAAAAACATTGAAGAAGCATCCTCAACATCAGTAAAGATAGTTGAAGAGAAATATCACAGGTCATCGAAAAGAAAAAGTGAAGAGAAACCTAAGAGTTATGTAGAAGTAATCAAAGGTTCTAGAAATAAGGAAGAATGTAAGCCCCTAAAGAAGAATATTCTAAAAGGACAGAAGACTCAAGAAGAAGACTACAGAAGAGATGGACATCAAATAACACCTTCCATATTCAGACAACCAAGAAGCGTCACTCATAATGGAGTCAAGAGAATATAAGATTGTGATCAACCAAAGAATGATTTTAGAAGGACTACACCTCAAAGAAGATCATTCACTCCTAGGTATGTAAATTTATTTTATGGTCATTGTTTTTATTGTACCAACTTTAGACATAAGGTTGCAGATTGCAGGGCTTATGAAAGGAATACTCAAGCAAGAAATACTTATGTGGCCCCACATAATGTCAAATGTTACAAATGCCACAATTATGGTCATATAGCTCGCAATTGTAGAAGCATGACAGTGTCATCCATGAAGAAAGAAACGGATATCATATATACTAAGGTTTGGAAAAGAAAAGAACAAGAAAAAGAGCACATGAATAAAGAAAAAGTCCATGAAGAGAAAGTGAAAGAAAAACAAATGCCAGAAATCACAAGACTTGCTATAGTACGAGAAAGACAAGGAAAACAATATCATAATGAAGTACATGTGAGCAAAGACCAGGTCCAAATATCTCAAGATCGACAATAATATGAGATGAAGACAAATATACAAAGAAAAATGAAGATGTCAAATACAGAAAAGTTTGGAGAAAAAATGAAAA
>JASDQU010506187.1:31090-42418 GCA_032191745.1 Picea mariana | reverse complement strand
TAAATAAGGTAGGTAAATAAAGAACAAGTTCAAGAGATTGTACTTTGACCCCTAACTAAAGAGTCTAAGCATGAATAATTATTTATGATTTTTTAAAATATTTGTTTTTTATTTTATTTTTTTCCAACTTATAAGATTTTTGTGTTTGTTTTTTAAGTAAAATATAGATTAAACAAAACTAGAGTGAATAAAGTAAATGCAAAACTTTAAAAGAAAGTTAAAATAAATAAACTAATTAGTTTAATATTAGTTAAAACTTTATTGCATGATTAAATTTTATGTTTTTATTGACTTTATCATTTTGTATTTTATTTTGTAAAAATGTATAAAACCAAAGTTAAAGATGACTTAATGTGAAAATGAGAAAGTGTAAAGATTAATTAGTATTTACATAAAACTAACAAAGTAATATGAAAATTTTTGTTTTCTTTTAAATATTGTTATTAACAAAAATATTAATATTAATATTAAACATATTAATATTGTTAAATTTTTGTTTTCTTTTAAATATTGTTATTGACAAAAATATTAATATTAATATTAATATTAAACATATTAATATTGTTTGATATTTTTTTTGGTTTGTGTTACAATTGGATAAGAGAAAATTAAACTAATAAAAGAAAACAAAAATTTTTGTTTTCTTTTAAATATTGTTATTGACAAAAATATTAATATTAATATGTAAATTTTTGTTTTCTTTTAAATATTGTTATTGACAAAAATATTAATATTAATATTAAACATATTAATATTGTTTGATATTTTTTTTGGTTTGTGTTACAATTGGATAAGAGAAAATTAAACTAATAAAAGAAAACAAATAAACAAAAGAGAATATATACATAAAATTACAAAAGTAATGTAATTTGTATTTTATATTTTTTAAAATTGCATTTAAAAAAATTAATGAAAATGAAACTAAAAACAGTGAAAGAAATA
This sequence comes from Picea mariana, assembly GCA_032191745.1. NCBI lineage: Eukaryota > Viridiplantae > Streptophyta > Pinopsida > Pinales > Pinaceae > Picea > Picea mariana. The sequence goes on along the minus strand of JASDQU010506187.1, from coordinate 41,476 downwards.
CTTTTATAACCAAAAAAACATTTGGTCTTTTATTGAAGTTTATATTCTTATACATTTCCTTAGATTTTTTGATTGTTTTTAAGCATCTGAGAAGATTTGGGCCAGAGTTATTATCTTTAACTATTCAAGATGGAATGGTGCATCATACATTAAGTAGCCAAGAATAGAAAGGAAAAAAATATAACTAAGCCAGACATAGAATAGAGCAATGGTGATGGGACAAAGGCAGAAATCTGTATATTTTGCAAGACGTCCTTGCTTCCAACAACTTTTTCAAATCTTTGAGCAGAAAATGTATAGAGTATGAAGAATGATAAAACCTCACCAAGCTGTAAACATACCTCCTCTAAAAATTGTCTTCCCCTTTCAAAGTTGTTTGATGCTTCTTTTAAATCGTTTAATGAGAAGTTAGGGTAGTTTTAGAATGAATTGGGTGACTCTTTTATGAGATTAAAAAAATGTAACAAAAATAACTTAGGAGTTTTCTTTATTCCACATGTCAGTTGTTTAAGAAAAGGTGGATTAATTTCTTATAGACCTGACTCCCTTCTTTTACTGGGCTCAAAATATGGCTCAGATGCGTGCCAATCTACTTTGGCTTCATACTGTAAATTATAGATAGTGCTAGCATTTAGAAAGAAGAATGGTTCAATTATTGTTTCGTTGAGATTTATGCACATCAAAACTTCGATTTTCCTTCGAGAACATCATAAAATACAGTAGGCCCTTTTTGAGATGGTGCAAGCTCCTTTATTTCTGAAGTTAATCTTAAAAGTGTAGCCTCGGCCCATGGTCTACCTATCAATTGCAATCCAATAGGAAGTCCATCTTTGTCGTAACCCACAGGGACAGACATTGCTGACAGGCCAATTAAATTTGGTGCAATAATAGAATGCATAAGATTTTTGTAAGTCAGTCTCTCCAATATTGAGTGAACTTGGTGGTATTTTGGGTGTCGTCATACCTGTAGTTAGGGTTACTATGATATCAACTAATGCATGACTCATATTTTGAGAGATTGGTCTGAGACATAATGTGCAGCTGAAAATGACTCAAAGAATGATATATTAACTTGGACGCGGTAAGACATTTCCATGTGTCGCCCTTGATTAAAGCTTGGATATGCATGACTTAATGCCATCCAATGGAAACAATATGAGCCACACATATTTCTTCAATCTCAGAAAGATTATCTCTCTTGTTTCAATTCCAAAACTCCTCCTAATAAGCTTCATCATAATAGACATCATTGGACCAATTTGCACACTTTTCAAGTTTGGTGGAACCCAAAACATTTATATTATCAGTTGTTCACAGCTTAGGATAGCAGGGTGGCATCGTTCTTAAACAAGTCAGATCAATTGGTGACGATCCCAACATTGTTGTATATACCTGTTATCTCCAAAAATCACATTGAAAAATTTGAGGCATTTTTGTTCATTCATGCTTAAAATTGTCATTTTTCTTGGTCATTCGCCATTGTTCATATCTTCAAATTCCTCATTAGGTCTTCACTGATCATTATTTCTCCATACTCTTCTGACTTTGTTTATGACCTGCATTCCAAAACACACATTGTTAGTATTGCATAAGCTTTAGTTTTTGCTTCCTTAGATTTTCTATTTTTATTATCATAAGAAATAGTGTGTGTGTTAAAGTGCCTATGTCTAAATATTCCAAGAGGTCACAACCTAAGTCATCACACTAAAGTTGAAGTCACGAGCCATTAGTTATGCCAAATCACAATTTCAAAGCCACAAGTCTAGCCTTAAACCAACACATGTTTAAACCACAGACCCAAACCATAAGCCAAACCACTTGTCAAATTACAATCACATATGCCACAAATCGACCTAAGACCATATGCTTGATTCACAAGCTATGAGTCGACAACACCAAGTCATAGCCCAATCCACGAGTTATGCCAAATCAACACCCGAATCGATTTTACATGTTAAAGCCCAGCGCAATTGCTGAAACCGAGACCATTCCAATGAACAAGTGTTGAATATGATGCAACACATTAGAGAAAGTGCTTTCCAACACCGATTACACCCATTTAACATAGCTGTCATTTATGCTCAAATTACAGATAGAGAATGCGTGGGTAGGTGTTTTGTAAGTATAGCTACGTTCTGGAAGTAATCGACAGGTCAAGACACGTGCTGATACATTAAAGCTATGCAAGCGTTGATCAGAGATAAATGGTATCCAGGTTTCAAAATTTGTTATCTTCTGGTATGAAAAGAAAAACGCAGACACAGAGTAAATTCCAAATGCCACATGAATGCACAGTTGTTATTGCTAATTGCAGATGACAAACAGGTGTGTGCAGGTGTCCTGTGGTCGCAGTATACAAACTGGGAGTGGTTAGGGTTTATTCGTATCCCACTTTCAAATATATCCTGCAGAGGAAGATTCGATGGCATCTTCGCATTAAAAGATTGTAATCTTCAATCAGCCTTCTACTGCAAGAGAATAATCCGTATGATTATATTAAAAATGGTAATCCAACTCACGATTCATTGGGAGATCTGTTAGAAGGTGCAGATCAAGTATTTTATTTCACAATTGGTAGATGGCTACTTGGCAACAGTGTTCCAATCCTTACAGGTGGCAGAGATGAAGATTTTCAGGCATGAAACCAAGACAATTTCTGGCATCGAGATGCAGATATTAAGGTGACAACAACCACTCAAGTCACCAAATTTCCAGTACANATTAGATACAAGTGGCAAAAGATACATGTGCCAGGGAATCAAACAGCTACAGAACTTTCGAAGATTATACAAGATCAAGTGTGCTAAATTTGGCCTATCCTACATTAGTTGATTTTTGCAACAGTCTAGAGGACATCTACAGATAGCAGTAAAGACAGGAATACAACGTCATGCAGCATCATTCGAGTGTTAAATGAAATAATTTCTCTTTCTAGATATACACATGTATTTATATGTATCTTTGACTTTGAATGACTTTTATTTTACTACAGATATATGTATTTCCCGAACCCTACAGGATTTGAATAGAATTCCAGATCTGGGAGAAAGTTCTAAAAAGATTTCACAAGCCTGCAGTTTTGGTGGCTTACACAAGTTTCAATAGTCATTCTTAGCCACTGAAAGCTTCGCTTTCGGTAGCTAACCTTACTCCATTCAGGCTTCTAAACCACCAAAAGCACATGCACTGGCAGAATGTCTTCCTTTTGCCCAGATCGAAGTTTTTTGTTCCCAGAATGAATGGAGATGGTCTTTTATGAAGGGAAATAATTTAAAGGATTGAAATCATAATCCTTTATCAACATTAGGGGCAAAATTTAATACAAGAAGATCGAAAGCCCTTTGATATTTTTGGTCAAAGATATCAAAGTTGTCAAAAGGAGATTTCCAGGATAAGAAGATTAACTTCCAGATTTCAATTGAAGATTCTATAAGGCATAGTGATCATCTCGCATACGGGAGCAATTGTCAAAGACTTGGTATTAGGATATAGTTTGACTTCCCTTTATAAAGGATCTGTTCCTATTAGTTTGTAATTAGTTTTATGTTATGCTATTTTTAGTATTCTCAATCCCTCTTCATAGGATCTCATCTGTATATTGTAAAGGCTATAAAGTCAATTAAAATGGAGGACTAAAGGGTCGATTTTGGTTTCTATATGTTTCTACTGTTAATGAGACTTATTCTTAATATATGAAAGATTGCAAGCTTCCTTCATCTATGTTTTCAAACCTTTCTTCTCTGTTCTATGATATCTTATGAGTGAATGATTTCTTTATTGATGCTTATTCGATCTACATGTGACTGTCATCTCACTACTTGATTGATTAAGTTAAAGATCATAAGTTATTGCCTTAGTTTCTAAACCCATTGTGTTTATTGTTTTATATGAGTATAATCTAGTTCAAGCAACTATCTTCTGTCCTATTTGATTAATCCTTGTCTGATTACATTCTTAGAAGGCCTCGTATTATTTGATATTACTAGACAGTCTTAAAGACACAGTTCAACCCTTAGATATTCATCTTGATCCAAACCCACATCAATTATTGAAAAAATAGTTTCCAAAAATATTAAGTTACCAGGCATCTCTGACTTATAGCCTAGGAGAGTTCCCTGGAGTGATAACAAATTGGCGTCGTTGCCGAGGAGAGGAGATTGAAGCTCAGCTTCCCTGGGAGACGACATTAAATCCAGCTTTGATGATAGACAAAACCTGGACATCAATTGTTTTTAATTATCTATCCGGTGACTCCATGAAGGATGGATCTGTTGGCAACTCCACTGGTATGACATGAAAAGAATCGTAGCAAAGAGGTATGCCTTCAGTGATTTTTCAAATATTGTTGGCTTCCCTAATCCAGTACCTTCTAGAGATGAATGGGAAAGAAGTATTCCCAGATTTCAATGAGAAGAGTGGGAAGTGTCAGCAGAATACTTGTTGAATTTTCATGACTTTATTCACCGGCTTAAAATTGTGCATGAAGATGTTCAGATCAAGCTCTTCGAGTTTTCTCTAGAGGGGATCGCTCGTGATTGGTGCCGGTCACTTCCGGTTGCCAGTATCAGTTGTTTGGCAGATTTTCATGCTGCCTTTCATTTGTTTTGCAAAGAAATATTTTCAGCTGATCTTTTATATAACGAATGTTGTCATGAATTTCATTTATTGACTAAAGATTCAGATAGTCATTAAGAGTATACTGTTATAGGGGATACCTCTCATTGTGATCGAGACATTGATGATCTTCACGATGGTATCCATAGTATAGATGTTTTTGACACTTTACCAAATGAATTTACTATCTTGAATTATCATGAAGATCAGATTGTCCCATTTGAAAACTTGAAAATGATAAACAGATTTTTATTTTAGCATGTGACAGAGTTGAATCTGTAGCAAATACTGAGAACAGTCTTCAACTTTTAGATTTGCAGACAAAGGGAAATTGCATCATACATGAAAAGGAAGATGATAAGCAGAAAGGTTTAGACCAGCAGTACATCATGCATGTTTCTTTGATCGAGGTTGAGCAGTTTACAGTTAACATGGAGATCAGTGAAAGCCATCGGCAGCAGCATGTAAGTCTTCAGTTGGAACAACTTCTTAAAGAGGTATTCCTTGATGTTTTTGATGACCCTATTGCCGATTTTTTGGAATCTATGAGCAGCATAAATGTCAAAATATTTCTTTCAGAAGAAGGATGGTTTTGTCATCCTTTTAAAATTCATTTCTGCATTCTAGGCATTCCTTTACTTTTCGGGTCCAGATCAAGGATGTTATCAGTAAATCAGTTTCTTACATGGCTTCATTGGAAGCATGAATTCACTTGATAAGAGGTAGTACAGTTGGTTAGCGTAGGAGTTAGAAAAAGAATAAGCTTGTCATATGAGCAAGTAGATTGTTTTCAATTTCTTGAATAAACAGGCAGGCTACTGGTTTGCAGGCTACATGTAGTCTACATGTTTGCAGGGGGTCAGTTAAAAAAGGCTAAATGACTCCATAGCCCAATGGTAAAGGCGAATAGAACTACTAGGTTCTTGGAGCCTCGTAGGGAGGTCTCCATCCCAATTGGAGCCAGATGTTATCTCTTAAAATGACATTGAAAAATTTGAGGCATTTTTGTTCATTCATGCTTAAAATTGTCATTTTTCTTGGTCATTCGCCATTGTTCATATCTTCAAATTCCTCATTAGGTCTTCACTGATCATGATTGCTCCATACTCTTCTGACTCTGTTTATGACCTACATTACAAAACACACATTGTTAATATTGCCTAAGCTTTAGTTTTTGCTTCCTTAGATTTGCTATTTTTATTATCATAAGAAATAGTGTGTGTGTTAAAGTGCCTAAGTCTAAAGATTCCAAGAGGTCACAACCTAAGTCATCACACTAAAGCTAAAGTCACAAGCCATTAGTTATGCCAAATCACAATTTCAAAGCCACGATTCTAGCCTTAAACCAACACATGTTTAAACCACAGACTCAAACCATAAGCCAAACCACTTGTCAAATTACAGTCACATATGCCACAAATCGACCTAAGACCATATGCTTGATTCACAAGCTATGAGTCGACAACACCAAGTCATAGCCCAATCCACGAGTTATGCCAAATCAAAACCCAAATCGATTTTACATGTTAAAGCCCAGCGCAATTGCCGAAACCGAGACCATTCCAATGAACAGGTGTTGAATATGATGCAACACGTCAAAAAAAGTGCTTTCCAACACCGATTACACCCATTTAACATAGTTGTCATTTATGCTCAAATTACAAACAGAGAATGTGTGGACAGGTGTTTTGTAAGTATAGCTGCGTTCTGGAAGTAATCGACGGGTCAAGACACATGCTGATACATTAAAGCTATGCAAGCGCTGATCAGAGATAAATGGTATCCAGGTTTCAGAATTTGTTATCTTCTGGTATGAAAAGAAAAATGCAGACACAGAGTAAATGCCAAATGCCACATGAATGCACAGTTGTTATTGCTAATTGTAGATGACAAACAGGTGCGCGCAGGTGTCCTGTGGTCGCAGTTTACAAACTGGGAGTGGTTAAGGTTTATCGTATCCCACTTTCAAATATATCCTGCAGAGGAAGATTCGATGGCATCTTCGCGTTAAAAGATTGTAATCTTCAATCATCCTTTTATTGCAAGAGAATAATCCATATGATTATATTAAAAATGGTAATCCAACTCACGATTCATTGGGAGATCAGTTAGAAGGTGCAGATCAAGTATTTTATTTCATAATTGGCGGATGTCTACTTGGCAATAGTGTTCCAATCCTTACAGGTGGCAGAGATGAAGATTTTCAAGCATGAAATCAGTAGACAATTTATGGCATCGAGATGCAGATATTAAGGTGACAACAACCACTCAAGTCACCAAATTTCCAATACAGACTTCAAGGCAACAAAAACAACATTAGATACAAGTGGCAAAAGATACAGGTGCCAGGGAATCAGACAGCTACAGAACTTTCGAAGATTATACAAGATCCAGTGTGCTAAATTTGGCCTATCCTACATTAGTTGATTTTTGCAACAGTCCAGAGGACATCTACAGATAGCAGTAAAGACAGGAATACAACGTCATGCAGCATCATTCGAGTGTTAAATGAAAGAATTTATCTTTCTAGATATACACATGTATTTATATGTATCTTTGACTATGAATGACTTTTATTTTACTGCAGATATCTTTATTTCCTGAACCCTACAGGATTACAAACAAATGATTTGAATAGAATTCCAGACCTGGGAGAAAGTTTTAAAAAGATTTCACAAGCCTGCAGTTTCGGTGGCTTATACAAGTTTCAATAGTCATTCTTAGCCACCGAAAGCTTCTCTTTCGGTAGCTAACCTTACTCCATTCAGGCTTCTAAACCACCGAAAGCACATGCACTGGCAAAATGTCTTCCTTTTGCCCAGATCGAAGTTGTTTGTTCCCAAGATGCATGGAGATGGTCTTTTATGAAGGGAAATAATTTAAAGGATTGAAATCATAATCCTTTATCAACATTAGGGGCAGAATTTAATACAAGAAGATCAAAAGCCCTTTGATATTTTTGGTCAAAGATATCAAAGCTATCAAAAGGAGATTTCTAGGATAAGAAGATTAACTTCCAGATGTCAATTGAAGATTCTAGAAGGCATAGTGATCATCTAGCATACGGGAGCAGTTGTCAAAGACTTGGTATTAGGATATAGTTTGACTTCCCTTTATAAAGGATTTGTTTCTATTAGTTTTATGTTATGCTATTTTTAGTATTCTCGATCCCTCTTCATAGGATCTCATCTGTATATTGTAAAGGCTATAAAGTCAATTAAAATGGAGGACTAAAGGGTCGATTTTGGTTTCTATATGCTGCTACTGTTAATGAGACTTATTCTTAATATATGAAAGATTGCAAGCTTCCTTCATTTATGTTTTCAGACCTTTCTTCTTTGTTCTATGATATCTTATGAGTGAATGATTTCTTTATTGATGCTTATTCGATCTACATGTGACTGTCATCTCACTACTTGATTGATTAAGTTAAAGATCATAAGTTATTGCCTTAGTTTCTAAACCCATTGTGCTTATTGTTTTATATGAGTATTTCAAGCAACTATCTTCTGTCCTATTTGATTAATCCTTGTCTAATTACATTCTTAGAAGGCCTCGTATTATTTGATATTACTAGATAGTCTTAAAGACACAGTCCAGCCCTTAGATATTCATCTTGATCCAAACCCACATCAATTATTGAAAAAATAGTTTCCAAAAAGATTAAGTTACCAGGCATCTCTGACTTACAGCCTAAGAGAGTTCCCTGGAGTGATAACAATACCAACATCACGTCTTCAACAATTGCTACAAGTGGAGTAATTGACTCCACAGTGAACCTTTCATATATGTTCGTCTATATGTTGTCTTAAGGCCCAACGTTGTAATCGCACCATAATCATGACACGTCCCACGCAGTATCAAAATTCATCGTCACGTTTCATAATAGAGGTGTCCCAAAACAAAGATTACTGGAACCATAGTGCTTGTGTTTAATTGGCTCTTTAACAAATCATTTATAACGTTTTACTCCATTTCGTTTTCTAATTTGGCCAACATAGAACACAAATCGCTAAATCTCGCCTCATGAATTCCATGATTTCCTTCCATACAATTATACAATTAGGACGACTAGCCTCATACAGATGGGGAAAACCGACATTATCTTTGCCCATTATTTTTCGTTAAAATATTTTCCTATATCGTGAGATTAATTGTCAAGCCAACTTGTAGTTGTTTAGCTATCAACACGTAGAATAATATAACACATATGAGCCCAAAGCTCTCGTACTAANTATTTGATTAATCCATTACATTCTTAGAAGGCCTTGTATTATTTGATATTACTAGAGTCTTAAAGACACAGTCGAGCCCTTAGATATTCATTTTGATCCAAACCCACATCAATTATTGAAAAAATAGTTTCCAAAAAGATTAAGTTACCATGCATCTCTTACTTACAACCTAGAAGGGTTCCCTGGAGTGATAACAATACCAACATCACGTCTTCAACAATTGCTACAAGTGGAGTAATTGACTCCACAGTGAACCTTTCATATATGTTCGTGTGTATGTTGTCTTAAGGCCCAACGTTGTAATCGCACCATAATCATGACACGTCCCACGCAGTATCAAAATTCATCGTCACGTTTCATAATAGAGGTGTCCCAAAACAAAGATTACTGGAACCATAGTGCTTGTGTTTAATTGGCTCTTGAACAAATCATTTATAACGTTTTACTCCATTTCGTTTTCTAATTTGGCCAACACAGAACACAAATCGCTAAATCTCGCCTCATGAATTCCATGATTTCCTTCCATACAATTATACAATTAGGACGACTAGCCTCATACAGATGGGGAAAACCGACATTATCTTTGCCCATTATTTTTCGTTAAAATATTTTCCTATACAGAGAGATTAATTGTCAAGCCAACTTGTAGTTGTTTAGCTATCAACACGTAGAATAATATAACGCATATGAGCTCAAAGCACTCCTACTAATAACAAAGCTTTATCAATTCTTTCCTCTGTTCTAGAAAACTCAGTAGATAAATTTCAATAATAATTGAATGAGGACATATCTTATGTGTGATAACACATAAACTGGTTATCACTGTGTAGCAACCAACTGTAATGAACCATAGTGATGAAGCCCGGTAGGGAAGTGGCAGTTATGACAAAAAGAACCAGCATAAATGTGGTGAGTTGATGTGCCTGCATAATCTTTTAAAATATTTTCCATAATTGAGTGCAACATCCACTAGATCCAGAAAAAAAACGTGTATTAGAAACCACTTCCATCACATTTTCAAGTCTCGCATGAATGGGGCAGCAAAATATAATCAGTATTTTTCTCAAAGGATCCGAGCATCAAGTCACTAGTAGTGCCAAGAGCTTCACCATATAACATCCACAAGAAGCAACATGTGATGCTTATGTGATAACTTGTATTGTATATTGTATCTCACCAATGAAACACTTTCTAGCTGCATGTATTTCAAGTATTTGTTCAATCGTGATTACTTTAGGTATTCCTTTCATCGTACTCATGAAAGTTGCAAGATTTGTACCTTCGACTAGTAGGTTATAGTTTCTCACTCTTTATGGTCTTTCAATATTATTAACAGGTTCAATTTTGGCCATGAGTTGATGCATGCATGGATGCTCCTCAATGGTTTCCATACGCTCAATTATGGCCTTCAAAGTTATGAAGCCTGAGACCATTTACAACATCCTATACTTTAATCATCTTATCATCACCCTGAGCTACATACAAAGTTAATGCACAATATATTCTGCAACTATATGAATCTGATATTGTTAGACCA
>JASDQU010506187.1:0-10742 GCA_032191745.1 Picea mariana | reverse complement strand
GTCAAATTTTTCATAGGGATTATGCCAACCCCCTTGCCTCTTAGTTTCTTCTTTTTGTTTCTTCTCTTATTGCTTCTATGTTGTCCAAAAACTGGAGTAATGGAAGCCAACCCCACTAGCAGATGAAAGAGAATGCATTGTCCTTTATCTTCATGCACTTGTTAGCAAATATAATGAAGCTTCTCCAATAAATAAGATTAGAAATGCCTTACTACTGCATCAACGAAGTAGACAATGGAACCAAGAAGGGTATAGGAAACCTCCATGTCGAAACACGAACACTCATGAAAATTGATGATGGAGGCTCATAAAAATGATGGATGAAAGTAAGGAAGCGATACCATAAACTGAGTGTTAGTTGTGTGAGAAGAGTAATACAAAGAGAAGCCCGACCAATTATTCGTATCAAGTCCAAGAGGTCTCGATATCAATGAGCACTAGGGCCTTCCCTCCAAAACTGAGGTGATATATAATTTCTCCAACACATATGACAAAAGAGATGCCCACAATTGAGTACCTTCATGTTTTCCTTAAGGTATTGAACAGAACATTTTCTACACTCTAGAAGATACCATCTTCATGTTCTCCAAATCTCCAAGCCATTTCTCAGGCGTCCAGTTTTCAACATTCCACTTGAAGTGGTGGAAAAGAATATTCGCCTCAGCTTTAGAAATCTTAAGCACCTCTGAAACTTTTGCTTTAGCTTTGTCTTAGTGCTCACATATGTCCTCGAAACTTGAATTGTATAATCGTTTTCATATTCCAAGGTCGTTATGTCATTTCCAGCACCACGAATGTTATCAAAAAAAATGCCAAAAACAGATACCCAAGTGGTGCTCTCGACCAAGCAACCAGAATAAATACCCAGCCAAGTCGATGGATCAAAATTTAATGTGAAAACTATGTGAAATTATGTGTCATGGACACAGTTACCAGCTAGTGAATGTATAATGAATGGAAGCAAATGAGTGACAGCAGCGAAGAATGGAAGAAAATAAGTGACACCTCCAGCGAATAGATATAATATAAATGGATATATGGTAGATGTAAGCTAGCGAATAGATGTCTGGGCGAGAATTAGCGACCAATAGTGTATTTGACGGGGGCTTCTTTGAGAACGTGTAGTGAAGTTTGATATCGAAACCAAGTGTTCAGCATATGTATTTGTTCGGCCTGATGCGAAAAACAAGGATTTGGAATTGGTTGGGGTATACTAAGAGAGGATTAAAAGAAAAAAAAAATTGAACAGGCGATCCAGCAGTCGGGTGAGACTAGGGTGGCTTGATGAGATAGTAAGTAGTTGAATCCGGTGAGAGATGAACAGTCTTGCGAAAAATTGATGTGAGACAGGTGAAGGAAGTCTAAACCCAGAACATAATTAGGGTTTTGAATTCGGGAATAGTTGGGCAGTATTCTTGGCAATGATTATAGGGCAGTATTCTTGCACTATGGAAACCTAACGCACCTATATTCGGTCAAGGAATATGGCAGAGAGAGTCAACCACATAATCAGACTGCAAAGGCAGAGATGGCAGAGGGCATCGTTTTCTGCATACGAGGTGAAACACTCGAGGAGTTAATTCTAGCTCTGATACCACTGTCACGCACGATGTCAGAAAAGATAACTCCACATTGATAATTTTCATTAGCTAGATAGGTGCATATATACATAAATGAATGGGTCTTGGTCTTCCCTAATGGGTGATCATTCATATCACGTATGAAGCTTTGTATTTACATCAATGTTACTAGTAACACGATGTGGCCTAGACCTAGCTAATTCAATGTATTCCTTATTTTCCTTTTTCAAGGCCTTTAGAATTGTTTCCATCAGCTTGATGGAATCATATATTTCATTCCACATAGCATCGTGCTTCGATGGTGTGTTCATCTACATCAACAAATAAACATGTTAATTCAATTAACGTAAGCAAGAATTGATATGAAAATCATTGTTATACCTACTCCGAGCTAGCAGGTGACTTCCCACAATCACCCTACCACATTTTAAGATGCATGACAATTTAGAATGTTAGAAAATAATCTAACAAGCATGATCTATTAAATTGTATGTTAAATATATAAAAAGAAAAACATTAATTACAGGTTTGGTATACTGGTAGAACATGTTTACCCCTATAATAGTAGTGCTTCCATCAATTCGATTCAAATCCTAATCGATCAACAACTCTTCCCCTGCAGCTATTGTTTTCAATGCACATACGAATATTTGATTTCCTTCAGGCCCCTCAAATATATAATTAGGTTTATTTATTGTTGTCACAGGGCTTGTACTGCTAATAATTATTGCACTATTGTCTAAAGTCTTTGGCCTTCCATCAATATACATTGTCTCTCATTTATTGTGATTGTTGTCTTTTAGTTGTATGTAATTTGCAGCGACTCCAAATCTCTACATACTTGGTATATATTGGACCAATCTCAACCAATCTCCATAGTTGTAGCATGGTCTGTGTAATATACTAGATATAAAAAGTATGCAGAACAGAAATAAAATGCTAGAAATGGCAGAATAACAGTAATATAACCAGCATAATCTCCACAATAACACAGAAATGATATAAGAACAACAACAGAAATAGCACTTTGATTCATAAAGCAATGTTCACGAGCCTCTTCAAGGGGGAAACCTCCAGTCGAGCAGTGCTTTGTTACAATAATCTCCAAGCTAGGGTTTTCATACCCTCAACCCTTATTTATACTAAATATGTCTATCAAGAGAAGCATCTAGAGGAAGATCCTTCTAGAAGTGGAAGTTTTTATTAGGTCTTCTTACATCCGCCTTATTCTATTTTATTGAAAGGTCTTATTAATATTGACCTTTATTACATCTGAATATATTGCTCTACCTATGTGTGGGTTAGGACCCTAACATGTCTGCCCCCTTAAAAACAGCCTTGTCCTCAAGGCTTGAGATGTGGACACTGTTGCAGAATGGTAGTTGGTTCCCAAGTGGCATCTGCTGGAGTTGTATCTTTCCACTAGACTAGCACTTCCTTGATGGTTATCTGACGCAGGCGACGCTCACGTTGGTCCAAAACTACTTCTGGTTGTAGCCAAATGGATCCTTCTTCAGCTAACTCAGGAAAGTTGGTTTGAATTTGGCACCTAATTCCAATCACCTTATTTAAGCATGAAACATGAAAAACAAGATGTAGCTTCGAATGACTGGGCAGAGCTAACTGATAGGTGACTTGTCCCACACACTTGAGAACTGTATAAGGACCATAAAATTTGGGCGCTAGCTTCTGACAATGCTCGACCTTGAGGGAAGTTTGCTTGTATGGTTGCAGTCGCAGAAACACCTGATCCCCTTTTGCAAATTGACGTTCAGAGTGACCTTGATCTGCTTGTTTCTTCATGCGATTTTGTGCCATGAACAAGTTCTCTTTGAGGGTACAGAGAATATCCTTTCGAATTGTAAGTGTTTGGTCAACCACCTGGACCTTCGAGGTACCCAGTAAGTATGAGAGAACTTAAGGTGGATTATGTCCATATACCGCTTCAAAAGGAGTCATGTGTATAGTTGTATGGTAGGAAGTGTTGTACCACCTATTGAAACAGACTTTGGATTTTTGATCTTAACGATGAAAAAATTTGCAGCTTTGAGTTTTTTTAAATATATAAATTTTCTAAATCAAAAAAATTTCACCTCCAACAGATTCGAAACGCCTTGGTGGTTCATTAATTTCATCGCAAAATCGGGATTCGCGATTTTGCAAGAACAAATAAACTTGTCATCAAATGCTCCGATTTCCCAATCCCTGATTTCATTTAATTCTTAAGTGAGGTTTGGGAATAATTTAATTACTGTTAAGCATGATTAAGAATAAACATCATATCGGGATATCGGAGTTCGCGTTTTTGTGAACATCAGTTTTCATGACCTTAGATTCTCCAATTTCCCGATCCCCGATTTCCCGATATCCGATTTCCTGATTAATGAAATCCCGAAAAGGTTAATCTCGATTAATTAAGATAATAAAACTGTTTTAACTTAAATAATGTATCACGATTTCGGCGATCGGTTTTCTGTGATGACTTATTTTCTTGACATCGAGAATTCTGAAACCCCGATGAAAGTGTTCTCAATTCAAATCAAAATTAACGTTAATTAATCACTCTTCAAAACAAAGTTAAAGGTTTTAAACTTTTAATAAATGATCATTAATGCGATAATTATTTAATTTGGTAAGTTTCTATCATATTTGAAAACATCGGAAGAACTCAGGTACAAACATTAAAAGAAATTTATCGGGAATATCTTTTGCATTTATTTCGTAACAGATGAACAAATCTCGAAGATTTTACGATATATTCGAAATAATTTTTGAAACGTTTACATTATTTCAAAGCTGAATTATGCTCTGTTACAGGTATTCAATTGAACACAGAGTTTTTTCCTTTTCTTTGAGGTTGCTACATCTTTGGCAGTTTTGTTTGCTTTGGAATCTTACTGCTGAGGTACTGAACACAGAGCCGGTAAACATAGAACCATGGCACCCAAAAAAGCTTCAAAGAAAACCGAAGAACAGCCAGAAGGCGATATCATTTCAGATACTACTGCAGCTGGAGTAGTACACAATGTTAAATCATGGGACGCAATTGCAAAGAAAATGGAGGATGAACTTTCATATGCAGACAATGGTACAAACAACCATCTCTGAGACATCGTCGAAACAGGTCTTCATAAGTTTGCAGCACGTCCGAGACTGATTTCATATACAGATATGGTTTCCTGGGCACTGGATAAGGTGGATATTTCGACAAGAAGTATCCTGAATGAGCAAGGAGCTGTTATTGGCTCATTCAGACCCGAACATATCCAAGTAATGTATAAGCTATCACCCAACTATAGGCACACTTTTAATTCTGATTTTTTAGCTGCATTTCAACAAAAAGAGTGCGTCAAAGGTGGTCAAACATACCCTGATATGATAAGAGGATGGGCCAGAGATGAAAACAAATTTAGGGCCGACTTGCATGGAATTTATGCCACTGCATCATTAAATGAATATATGGTGTATTTAACAATGATGTTATGTAGACTATATGGGAAAAAGGATTCTAATCACTTTAGTGCAGAATGGACACCTTTCTTAGAAGAAGTTTCAGAGGGAAGAAGTTTCAATTGGCATAAGATTTTATCAAACAATATCAATACAGAGGTTATGAATTATCAAACAGCTAGGTCAAAGGGACAAACAGTGGCCTTTTATATGTCAGCCTATATAATGGATGCTATTTGCTTTAAAACTCTATTCCCATTAATGAATTGGAGTTGGAATCCTTGTATAGAACCTGTCCATAAGTACCATTCAGCTATGTGGGAAGAAAATGCCAAAAATAATTTTTATGAAGTATGTCATTATGTAATTATTCCTCTACACAGAATGTTCTTTGGATGCGAACCTTCTCGTATTTCCAATACCATAATAGAAAACCTCAAAACAGTGGCTGATTGGTTCATTGAAGAAAATTTTTCTTATGTGAGAGTTTATGGTTGTTCTATTCCGCCTCATGCTCTGCCCAAAGTTTTACTAGACAGGTTAATATGCAGAGAAGTGCCTCATCAATTGATAAATGGTGGTATTGGAAATGAATTGAAAGCTCAACAGAAGAAGGCATGGCCATCTTTTCCGATTTATCTGGGAAAATTTGTTTTACTAAACATAGTTCATGCTAAGTCTGAAGTCGAATCATTGAGTGAAGTGAAATTAGTGGATATAGAACACAGGAAACATGACCCATATCAAATAATCTATCGACATATCACACAGTGTGGGTTGAAAGCATATGAACATGAAGTTTAATTTTATGATGATGTTTTTAAAAATGCTAAGTCTTATGAGGAAGTTCAGAGTAGAGTGCAAACCTTGTCACCTGATGCACAGGTGGGGTTTGCATCTTTCCAAAGAAATAGAAGACAGTGTTTGCCAAAGATTTTGCAAGGCGAAATGCCAACATTAGAGAAAGAGCAAGAAATCATTCCTCCGGGTTTTGAAACCATTATTCAGTATGATACAAGTGATAAAGGAAAATTGAAAGATTCTGAGATCCCTACTCAGAATATAGAAAGTTCCCAGATCAAGGAAACACAAACAGAAAAAGGGAAAGGAGCAGAGACAAATCCAATAAACCTTGATGACATTCCAGAAACAGTTGGGGGAACAGCCTCACAGGAACTTGGGAGTCCCATTACAGCATTAACCCCACTACAGGCTACTTTTGGGAATCCTCATGAAGGAGTTCTGTACGTGAGTGACTTGGAACCAATTAGCAGAGATGAAATACCTTCATCGGATTATTTCTTCAGCAAAAAACGGAGGGCTGTATTGAAACAGGAATTACATCATGTGGGAGAAAGAACAGTCAAAAAACACAAAATTATTATTGATGGTAAGAAGTTGAATGAAGGTGAATTTGCTACAGAGTTAGCAGGGACTATGGGATTCATAGCATCGGCCAATATGTACTCTGTAGGAAATTTGATCAATATGATAGAGTAGAAGGATCAGGAAATTGCACAGCTACAAGACAGGTTGAAAGAAAATGAAAAAATAATTGGTTGGGGAATACAAAAAGGTCTTGAGCAAGCCAGACTAAAAGACATACAAGATATCCAATGGTTAAATGAAAACTTGACTGAAGCAAAACAGATGATTCAAATTACCCAGGAACAAGTGCAAAAGTTGGATAATGAGAATGAATCTCTACAAGGTAAAATCATTTCAATTACTAATCAGGTGATTGGAGTGGAACAGTTCAAGATCAAAGCATCAGAGATATATTCAAACATTGAGGAAGAACAACAGAAGGTTTTCTGTAATCTGGAAATCATCTAGAGTTATTTTCAAGAATCTAATAAATTTATGGACAAGACAGTGCTAAAGGAAAAAGAGGCAAAAGCAGCAAGAAATTCTTTCCAAAGGACAATAACTTCTTTACAAAAGGAAGAAGTTGAAAAATCACAGAAGTTATCTATTTCGGAACAGTTGAAAGGGGATGTGATGTTAAAGGTCTGGGAAACAAAATTGGAAGGATATAAAAGAATAACAAAAGGAGTTATTGAAGATTGTCAAAAAATCTTCGATTCTATTGAAAAAGATTCAGTATAGGTCGGGACTGATGGCTTCTTGAGTCATTAGGAGAAATCAACATCAATAGGCATCAGCTGAAAATAAAAGAGGAACTTGAAGAAAAGAAAGTGGAAATCTCAAATGACAAAGCAGTCAACATTTCTGAAATCGAGAAATGGATGATGGGCTCCAGTTCGAGACTAGAGAAAATCAAGTCCACAGAGAAAACAATTGCAACGCAGTTGCCAGATCTGCAAAAAGGTTTCTTCTCGCTTGAAGCAAATGAAATACCAGAAGCTCCCAAAGCCTTGGTGAACTTTTTAGAAAAACATGTTCAAGAAGTCGAAGCAGATAAAGAAAGTGCTTCAACTCTAAGTTAAAACTTTGTAAATATTTCTATTTTTAGAATTTCTAAATAAATTGTAAACGGTTGACACTAGTTCATGCAACCGAAAGATTAGGAAGTTGGTTAGATACCAACGGAAAGTTTTGACAGAAATGTATAAATATCATTTCAAGAGGCTGAAACAGGGCTTCAGAAATTTTGGAAAAAGACATTTTTGTACTACCATCTTTGAAGTTTAAGGGAATATAAATCGCAACAAGATTCTGAATCCTGCAATTTCGTGACTATGTTTCTTCCCCTGTCTATCATTATTTGTTAAATCTTCTTCTTAATGTGAGTTTCTAGCAAGTGAATCAATTCGGAATTATATGCAATTGTTGTTTATTGTTTCAAATTGGTTTGGATGTTGAATGTGTTACAGTTTTTCCTCTGGAATTACTTTAGTGATTTTAAGACCTGTAACCTTTTGTTCCTTAATATTTCTTTTTTGTTAGAAATCCTATGTCTCTTTCATTACTATTAACTGAAATATAAGATTCTTTCCAGATAAAAGCCTCATATTTCTTTCTGTTGTGTTTCACTGTTTACAATTTCAAAATTGTCACAAACCAGGAAATGGCCTTAGTTGTGTCTTTACATTACTGTTTAGATTTTAAAGTTGTTTCATCAATATCTTTTCTGAAAGTCTGAAGTAACCAATATACAAAAAAACCTTTTACAAATATTTAAATCTCAATCACCCATGACAGTTCCTAACGGTAGACAACCTAACGTAGAACGTGGTCTACAAGATCAAACACGCATTGCATTAAATTTATTTAACACCATCTTGCAAACTGCAAAAAATAGAGCTGAGTTAGAAAGGTCGTGGGCTGCAATCGAACGTGATATAAGCGTCCAAGAACAATGGGAAGAAAGACAGAGACAGTTGAGAAACTGACTCTGATCTAGTTTTTCTTTGTTTCTTTCTCCTAAATGTATTATCTTAAAAACCTTTAGTCGGATGCCTTGACGGCGTGTTTTACAGCCTTAAAACACAAACTCAGGAACAACACCACCATTCAGCTAGGGGTAACCAGTGAGCCCACTGATTTTTCTTTTAAGAGGAAAAACACCTCAGATATGTTTCCAAACACTTGTTGACAACTTTCATTTGACCATCAGTCTGGGGATGATAAGTTGTGCTGAGATGCAATTGGGTGCCTTGTAGCTTAAAAATTTCTTCCCAAAAATTGCTTGTGAAAGTTGGGTCATGATCAGAAATAATAGAGTGCAGCATGCCATGAATCTTGAAGACCTGGTCCATGAAAATTTGAGCCACCGTGGATGCAATAAATGGGTGTTGAAGAGCACAGAAATGAGCATACTTAGAAAGGTGATCCACAACCACCATGATGACTGATTTATTTCCCGATTTGGGTAAGACGGTAATAAAGAGATATCCTTCCAAATAGCAGGTGGAATCGGAAGCGGTTGTAGTGTGCCCGGAGATTTGATTGTTTCTCCCTTATTGCGTTGACACACATCACATTCAGAGACAAAATTACGGATGTCTTGTTTCATACCATCCTAGAAAAAGGAACGTTTGACCCTGTCATAGGTTTTGGTGAACCCAAAGTGCCCCGTTGTGGGTGTAGCATGAAGCTCAGAAAGTACCATGGATTTAAGCTTTGATTGTTTACTTAAATACAAACAGCCTTTGTATCGAAGCTCATCCGAGAGCCAAGAGTACCCTGGGGAAGCTGGATCATTGGTCTGCAATTGTTGGATTAGATGCGAACTTTTGGGATCTTGTAGCCATTCCTGGCGAACAGCTTGGAGCCAATCTGGTACAATGAAGGAAAGAGAAAAAATGGATCCTTCGTCTTCATATTTTTGGGACAGTGCATCCTCCACCACATTGTCTTTTCCTTTCTTGTAAATGATCTCATAATCATATCCAAAGAGTTTAGTCACCCATTTTTGTTTCTCCGGGGAGGAAATGCGTTGTTCCAGAAAGTACTTGAGGCTTTGATGGTCTATCTTAATTTGGAAATGTTGCCCCAAGAGATAAGGATGCCACAGATCAACGGTATGTAGAATAGCCAACATTTCCTTTTCCTAGATGGGTTTGCCCAAATTCCTTTCAAATAGTTGCTTACTAGTGAAGGCCAAAGGTCGACCCTCTTGCATAAGGACAACATCGATTCCTTTCCCCGAGGCATCACATTCCAACACAAAGGTCTTTGTGAAATCAGGAAGGTCCAGAACTGGAGTGGTGCACATGGCCATCTTCAAGGTTTGGAAAGCTTGAGCAGCGACTGGAGTCCAAGTGAAAGAGTTATTTTTGAGGAGAGAAGTGAGAGGTGCTACAATCTTTCCATAATTCTTAACAAACTTGTGATAATACTCTGTTAAGCCCAAAAATCCACGCAAGCTTTTGAGTCTTTGGGTGCAGCCAGTCTTGCATAGCTTCAATCTTTTTCGGATCCACCCTGATGCCATCCTTGCCAACCAGATGACCCAAGTATTCTACTTCTGAGGCACCAAAGGCACATTTAGATTGTTTCAAAAAAAGTTGGTGCTGAGAGAGTAGATGGAGAACTCGATCCACATGAGTAAGATGGTTTGTCTAGGTTTTTCTATAGATGAGGATATCATCAAAGAAAACTAAGACAAAATGATGGAGAAAAGGACAGAAGACATGATTCATGAGGCTTTGGAAGGTGGAGGGGGCATTACACAAGCCAAAGGGCATGACCAAAAACTCATAGTGGCCCTCATGAGTTCGAAAGGTCGTATTGGGAATGTCTGCCTCTTTCATACATATCTGGTGATAGCCTGAGCGAAGATCAAGTTTAGTAAAGAATTGGGCGCCACTCAATTCATCCAGNTACAGGAGAAGAGTAAGGGCTCATACTAGGGCGGATAATGCCTGCAGTAAGGAGTTCCTAGACCATTTTCTCAATTTCATTTTTTTGTGAAAAGGGGTGGCAATACGGACAGATATTGGGAGGAAGGCTTTCGGGTACAAGGGGAATGGAATGATCATGAACACCGTGGGAAGGAGTGAGTCCTTGGGGAGTGGAAAATACCATTTTATGTTTAGAAAGGAGGGCTTGGAGGTCTTGTGGCACCGGGGGTGTCTCTGTCGCTTGTATGGCATGGAGTTGGGCAATGACACCAGAATGACATTTTTTTAGCAGCTTTTCCATGCAATGGAAACTAATGACCTTAGGTGAACCAGCACTGATGCCTTGGCATTTATATTGGTGGCCTTCCTGGTCAAATTGCATGGTTAATTTCTTAAAATCCAT
>JASDQU010506186.1:59918-74173 GCA_032191745.1 Picea mariana | reverse complement strand
TTACATGGAAAAATGATTCACTATGGTACAAAGATCACTTATATTTATGTAAGGACTCCGAACTCAAACAAAAGGTACTATTGGAATTGCACACCTCTCCAGTAGGAGGGCACTCAGGATTTTTGAAAACCTACCATAGAAAAACTAATGTCAAGAAAGTTAAGGTTGAGTACTTTTCCTGAGGTTTTTCCATGCTATATTGATGTTTGGTTCTTAACATCCTTCCACCCAATAATATCCAATAGATAATAAAACTTTACATCAAAATATCACCATCAACATAATATAACCATTACATATCAACCTGAACCAAAGATAACCAAGGTGTGCCTTCCTTAGAACTTCCTCAAGCCTTTTCTCAGGTACACTACCTGTCCTCTTATCATCCTGCGTATGTAAGAAACATGTCTTCTTATTATCCCATGTATGTATGCTACTTTTCCCATTATAGACCTACGCACACCCTCATAAAACTAGGGTTCCTGCAATTCTGAAGCTTCCACGCCACCTCATACTTGATCCATGTTGAACTCCACACATACTCCTAGCACAAGTGTAAACCTACTTATGATAGCTCCACCACACTTGCTTGGATAATTCAAATGAAGGATATTCAATGTGTATTTATACTCTTTATGAAACTTCATTTTGACATTAGGTCCGACCTATCACTTTCTTATTTTATAATTTTTTTCTTTAATTATCTTCACGGTCAACTTGTAAATTCACATGTTCATATTCAAAAAATCATTTCTCCTCAACCATGAGGATCCATGTGACGTACTACCTACCACTGGAAACAACATGAAAAATACTATACATTCATGGGTTTTGTATCTGCATGTGTAGTTTCCTTTAGGTCCAAATACCTTCATGAAGTTTGGGGTCCAAAACCAATGACTACGGTTGACATCAATGACAACAACCAATCTTCCAACAATCTCCCCCTTTGGCATTGATGGAAACATTCATGCTCCCCCTGTGATCATTCTTCTAGTTCTCCCCCTTTGACATCAATAGAAAAGGGTGGGGCTTCTCCCCCTAAGTTCAATGACAAAAGGTAACTCTTTTCTTTGGGGTTTCTCCCCCTAAACATATGGCACTTAGTAATACTTCAGTTTTCTGGTCTCTTTCTTCCTTGGAGCTCTTCCATGGGTCTAGGATGTATATGTTACTTGGTCTTCTTGTTTTCGTTGCAACCAATCTTCCTTAATATTCTTCTTTGATTTTGCATCTTCGATGTAGCATCTCCAACTACCTACTGGGATATACCATTTAAATTTTGAACTCTGATACAAATTTAAATTATAAAAATACTCTGCAATTGTACAGATTCATACAAAAAAATAATAGAAATACACATGCAATATACACGGGAAAACCCATGAAAATAAATGACAAATATTAACGTAGTATATGAATTAACACAAATTGACACTTATCTTTGATTAAAATAACACCAACTATGTGCAGACCTTCCACATTCCTCCCAACCTTACATCGCAATGCTCATATCTCTCAGTAGTTGGTCACCCCTGAGCTGGTACTAAAATCCACCTGGGTAAAGGATTCCTAACCCGGCTAAGGTATCTCAGACAACAGGAAAAATCAATCACAAGTGCCAATTCAAACCAATAGCCTACAGCCCCTCATTCCCCACATGCTTGTCCCACCCCAGGAAGTCTACCCCTTCTCTACTCAACAGTCCCTCGGCTTCCCCACTTCCCTTCCGAGGATTCAACAATAGGATGAAAAAGAAGTCTCAGAGCCCTGTAGCTACAATTTGGCACCTTCAGGAATCAATTCCCAACAATTATCTCACTTAGAGAGAATGCTCATGTCCTGACAACTTACCTCTTCAATATCCTACGGGCTTCACAACTTGCTTCTTCAGTCCAAATCCCAGCTAACGAGGGTACATATACAATGACAGTAACATGAAGGTACATAGGATAGTTGAATGAGTGAGTGAATGATGATTGAATGATAGAAAAATGAACTAAGTCGAAACTATATGTATGCATGTTCCCAACATGTTACTTGTCATGTTGAGAACTACCTTGGGCCCACTTGTACCCATCCTTAGAACTTAGGATAAAATAATTATCCATACTTTATACTTTAAGTAATATTACTAGAATATTCCTTTGGGATTAAGCACCCTAGAATAGTCCCTTATTGTTGGCTCTTGACCAAGTTTTGGGAGATACTTGGTCATGTTTGACCGTTTTTGGGACTTCGACATCCTGTCAAAGATGAAGTGCAAGACAAAGTGGATATTACGGAATCTCGGCCCCTTTTGGGTCCTTTTGGGGTTTTTGGGATTATGTAACAGGAATGGGATGTCGACCCATGGGTTTACCCATGTTTAGGCCTATTTTGTATGTATAAATAGAAGTCTAGGCAATGTAAGAAAAACAACCAATCGAGTTGAGGAGCTAAGTGCTAAATCTATGTAACTGTAAGAGATTTGTGCATTCTCTCTTAAACTTGTAGAGTTGAGTGCAAGTCATTGTAAGAGATTGTGGAAGACTGTGTGCTGTATCTACTCGGGGAAGGAGGATATGGTGATTTGCACAGATCTTCTGTCCTAAGCGGAGTAAGATTTTGGAGGCTTTGTGTTGTAACCGATTGACTGAAGGCAATAAAGAAGAAGAGTTGGTGGACGTAGCCCCGGGGTGGGGGTGAACCACGTAAATACTATGTTCTATTGCTTTGTGCTTTATCTTGATATGTTTATGTGTTCTGTTGCTTTGTGCTTTATCTTGATATGTTTATGTCTTCTTTTGCTAAGTGCTTTGAGATGATTAGATAGTTTTTCTTATGCTGAGTGCTAACAATGTGTAGAATGTTAGATATTATATATATGAGCATGCTTAGTTCCCGACCTACCATATATGATCTATTTTACCGATGCTAAGAGCTTAACTACATTAGACCTAAGTGAATGATGAGATGTTGTGCTCTATCTGCGAAGTAGATAGTAGTTGGATATTGATGAACTATCGATGCTAAGTTCTCTGTCAAGTGTTGTAATCATAGATATGTGTCCCAACTAAGGTTGTAGACACTTGAGTCTTGCAACCAACCCTGCCTCTACCTTGAGTGAGACTTCATCTTCTTCGCAGGTGTTGCCAAAAGGGCTGATAGTTAGGGTTTTGTTGGTGCGTTGTTGTATTGTTGAACCCTGGGTCTGCCCCTGTGCCAACAAATGGTTCCATTGACGAGACCTGAAATTGTGATTGCTGGGAACTAAGAAAGAAGAATATTTGTGCAAAGAGTCATCCTAAAACTATGAAATCTCTGTGCGTAAATTTGTTTCCCTAGTGCATAGTACTCTACCTGATTTACGAAGCTCAATGCTAAAGAAAGAGGTTTGATCCGAAATAAAACAGGTAAGATCTGTAAACTTTGTACTCTGAGAAAGGTAAGAATAGTGAAAAAGTTCTAGATTTGAAGGCTTTGTGCTATGTATAAGTAATATTAGTGGAAATTTTTGTTTCAAAAGTATCTATCTAGGTATGTTTGATAGATTTTTTCCTAGCTTGAAAACTAGGGCACATATAGATGAAAGAAGGTTTGATATGAGTAGATCTGATAAGAATAGTGAAAGATATGTTATACCTATNTGGACTAACAAATGGATGCAGGATCCTAGAAAGAATTTGCTGCAGGTTAGATCCTATGATCCTAATGTGCAGTACAGGAGAAGTTGGGAATCATTTAGAAGAAAGAGAGGATTAACCCTATGTTACAGTTGCAGAAGACTAGGACATCTTGCTAAAGAATGCCCTGAGAAAATACATAGTTGTCTTTGTTGCAAAGCTATGGACCATGAAGTATTGGATTTCCATAGAATGATTGCTAAGATTGAAGGAATGAATTTGAAGGCAGATCCAAAAATAGAAGAACCCCAGAAAGAATCGGAGAAAACATTTATATAGATGAAAAAAACCTTGAATGATCACCAACATGTTAGACTATTAGAGATCTTTAAAGAAAAAGGGAAAATCAAAGTAAGAATAGGAGACTTCAACATTGACTATGTTCTAGATGAGGAAGCACAGGTCAATATTATGACAGAAAGGACTTGGGAAATTTTAGGGAAGCCTGCCACGATCCCTTCATTAGAAGGAATAGGCTTATTCAAAGGAAAACTGATAACCCTATGTGGAAAGTTCGCTCAGATATCTATGAATGCCAATGGAACTTCGACAAAAACAATTTTTGAGATTGTTAAATTTATTGAGGACAACGCCCCATTTACCATGCTACTAGGAAAACATTAGATTGAAAGAGATCATGCCAGAAGGAAAGAAGAAAAAGAAGTTTTGGAGAAGAAGAAGCAAGAATTAAGAGATTTCATGGCTAAGAGGATCGCACACTTGATTGAAGAGAAGGAGACAAGATCGAAGCTATTTAACACTAGGGGCCTGGATGTCGAAGCTGCAAGAGTATTACAAGACTTACTGGAGTTTGAAGTACCTATATTAGCTAAAGAAGAAGTATTTTCCTTGAATCCTAGGAAAGAACCTCAACAACGTGAAGTGACTATGCCAAAAGAAGACAAGAACCAGAATGGAAAAAGAAATACCGAGACGAAGCCCACTGGAAAGAAGGATAGAAAGCTAAGTAAGAAGAGGGATAATATTGAAAAGTTAGAGAAGGTTCTAGAGGGAACCTCGCAGAAAGAACATCTACAGAATTGGAGTTTCACTGGGATATCAAAACAGCGACACATGGCACTTTTCCATGGTGAAGCAATATAGCCGTTGGAGACGATATATCCATTCGACTGCCGCTCCAAAAGGGTCAAAAATCATTTATGGCTTGACACTAGACCGTTGGATCACACCATAATGGATAGAACAAGAGTTAATGGGGTCTCATACCCGTTGCAAGAAAACTGTTGCCGAGTTGCCTATTTATCCCATCGCGCCATGTACAGATAACACTTTTGCTAATCAAGAATTTGAACCCGTAAACTAAGTGAATTGTATATAGTGATCATCACCTTGCTACCATTTATTTCATTACAACATTTTAGTTAAATCATGAACCCAATATCGTTAACCCTGAGCGTGAATGTCCGAGGAGCTTAGCACACTCGAAGAATCTGTGAAGGAAGTACTCATTGATCTCAGGACCAAGAAAATCATGTCTGAGAGAATGATGTCTGCAGGTGTGCAAGAATCATCGACAGGAGGATCCCAAGCCTCTCCATTGACTGCTTGTGGAGCAGGAACCTCCAGAGTTGCGATAGAGTAGAGAACGAAGCACAAAGATGACTTAGCGAATGTGAAGCTCATTCTTTCCATCTTACCTACCTATATACCACCTCTGAGTGGTGCAGTAAATAGAGATAGTGTGCCTAGAGACTTTGAGTATGCCTTAGTCACTGTGTACCTCCTAGAAGGGATACACGCAGTTCGAGCAGACTAAGATAAAATTGCAGCGTGGAAGTTTATAAACTTCAACATTGGCAATAGGAAAGTTTACAGCATGCTCACCCCATACAAGTGTCTGACTAAAATGAAGGGAAAGAATTTGAAGGTTTTCCCTCAGTCATGGAACCATAACCTCGCATAGTCTACCCTGCTTGACGTCATCAAGATCCCGCACTTCAGATGACACTAGGAGGTAAATGCATGCATCAAGTTGTTGTTGTCCTGTTACCATGGTGGTTATTTGTGGCTGAACCATTGTATCACAGTATATCCAAACTTGATCCATTGGATCACCAGGCTTAGCATGCAAGGAACAGATCCACAGGATTTTTACCCTAGAAAGACCACAGACTGCTCTCTAGCACAAAATATTAAAGAAATGTATGGTGATGTTGAGAAGGGCATGTGAGGCTACAAGGTAGCTTCTATTCAAAATGGCACAGTGCACCTCGCCTGTCAATTGATCACAGGGAAGTTAGTACGAAATAACTAACCCACCCAAGTCACTGGTTTTGTAGTCGACCTCACAAGGAAGTGCACAGAGGGACTACAGATGATTTGGGCGTAGTACTTGGTGAAACTGTTAGAGATTGATTTCAGAGAAGCACATGACCAAGGATATGAATTTCATTTCAGCTGGCTCTTGATACTTATAGCTTTCATTGCCTGGGAGATGTCAGAAGGTGTGACCTTCTCGGATATCGAACCATTTGAACCTATAGCCATGAATTTTAGTACACTGTGGTATTCCAGTGACATGAATAAGAAATGGAAGTCAAATGTTGTGTTCCACACGTACTACAACCAACTGAAGACAACTATCCAGTTCGAGCCTTGTATGATCTCGAATACTCTCCACAAGTTTCGGCCTTTGATGAAGTTCAACACTGAGCGACATTTCATATACATCGCAGCACATGTTGATGAGCATAAGAAACAACTGCATTCATACTACAAGCTGACGAAGGAAGACTTAGAAGATATCACCAAGGAGTGGTTAGTGAACCTCCTTGTTCCAACAGATCCTGCGGAGATATCTGACATCGACAGCCCAGAAGCTGCACAGGATACACCCAGACCCAACATGGCACAAAAGATCAAAGAAGTCCACAACTTAGACATCATATCTGTGAAGACTTATTCCATCACACCTGAGCAAGAAGATGATGGTGAAGAGTTAGAATAAGTCAAACAAAAGTAAAGAGATGAAGTGGAGCTTCTGAAGAAAAGGAAGGGTTCACCTCTAAAACCTTCTTCTCGAAAGAAATCAAAATATCCTATGACCAAGTTCTAGACTGTCCTCACTCCAGATGACTTTAATTTCATCGTAGCATCCCTAAATGACGCTGTGTTGGAGATAATAGAGAAGCAAGAAGCTAAGAAAGAGGAGATGTACAATCAGATTGAGGTTGAGCTCCAAGGAGTGCAGTAGGCACTACAGACCAACCGCGTAGTTTCCACTACGCCTCTGTCAGTAGGAACACTAGAAATGGGAGATGAGCCAACTCAACTCCACTGAATCACTGATACAATCAAAGCTCGCCTTCGATGAGTGCATGAGGAAGAAGAACAAGCCACTCGGGCTTTGACACAAGTATAGGGAGTACTTGTTGAGCAATGTAGTGCTGTAGAACGAGAAAATCTTTCTCTCCAAGCAAAGTAGGATGAAGAAGAAGCACAACTACAGGAAAGAAAGGAACAATTGCTTGTCGAGAAAATTGAAGTCAAGGAAATGGTCAACATAGCACTTCACTCTGTGACAGTCATCAACATAATGATCAAAGAGAAAGTTCCACAGCAGGTGGCGCAACTTGAAGAAGTAATCCAAAAACTACAACAATGCATCGCAGAATTAGAACTTCGTGCAGTACCTGAAAATCCACAGGAGATAAGGGACCAAAGAGAAACAACTTCCCGCAGTGCACTTGATAGACTAAAATCTCTTACCCTAGAATGAAAGCAGTAGTGTAACTGAAGCACCCAAACATATGATAACCTCACCGAGAATACAGAGTTGTAGGCATTGCAGTCACAACTCCAAGAAGAAAAGAAGCACGTAGACACACTACAGGCACAACTGAAAGCTCTGTCACCTATGGAAAGAATGAAGCAGTTTCACGAGTAGAGCACTGCCCAACAGTAGATCCATATGATTCAAATCCAGGTTATGGAAGTAACGCAGTGGCTTCAATCGGTACAAGGTAAGGCATGTCAACTGTTCACAGAGGTTTAAAGCCAAGGAGAAGAGCTAGAACATGTTGTGAATGTGGCAGAACAACGCTTAGAAGGTCCAGTGAACAACGTAGTGATCCAGGAGTTCCTCAAGCAAGAGGTCGTAGCTCAGTAGCAGGTCGAAGCAGCTCGAGCCAAGCTCGAGGCATTCGAGGCAGAACTGATTAGACTAGAGTGACTTGGGACGAGTCACAGGTGAGTGTTGGGGGCCTGTTGGCCCTTGACCAAGTTTTGGGAGATACTTGGTCATGTTTGACCGTTTTTGGAACTTCGAAAACCTATCGAAGATGAAGCACAAGAAGAAGTGGAGATTGCAAAATCTCGGCCCCTTTTGGGTCCTTTTTGGGTTTTGGGGATTATGTAACAGGAATGGGATGTTGACCCATGGGATTACCCATATTTAGGCCTATTTTATATGTATAAATAGAAGTCTCGGCAATGTAAGAAAAAAAACTGGTCGAGTTGAGGAGCTAAGTGCTAAATCTCTGTAACTGTAAGAGATTTGTGCGTTCTGTGTGAAACTTCTAGAGCTGAGTGCAAGTCATTGTAAGAGATTGTGGAAGACTGTGTGCTAGATCTACTCGGGGAAGGAGGATCTAGTGAACTGCGTAGATCTCATGTCCTAAGTGGAGTAGTATCTTGGAGGCTTTGTGATGTAACCAATTGAATGAAGGCAATAAATAAGAAGAGTTGGTGGACGTAGCCCTAGGGTGGGGGTGAACCACATAAATACTATGTTGCGTTGCTTTTTGCTTTATCTTGATATGTTAATGTCTTCTTTTGCTAAGTGCTTTGAGATGATTAGATAGATCTGCTTATGCTGAGTGCTAACGATGTGTAGAATGTTAGAGATTATATATATGAACATGCTTAGTGCCTAACCTACTAGATATGATCTATTTTACCGATGCTAAGTGCTTAACTACATTAGACCTAAGTGAATGATGTGATGTTGTGTTCTATCTGTGAAGTAGATAGTAGTTGGATATTGATGAACTGTCGATGCTAAGTGCTCTGTCAAGTGTTGTAATCACAGATCTGTGTCCCAGCGAAGGTTTTCGACACCCGAGTCTTTCAACCACCCCTACCTCTACCTCGGCTGAGACTTCATCTGCTTCACAGGTGTTGCCGAAAGGGCCGGTAGTTAGGGTTTTGTTGGTGTGTTGTTATAGCATTGAACCCTAGGTCTTCCCCTGTGCCAACACTTATCCTTAACTTTTATCCCCCCTTTCCCTATATAGTGGAGTTTATCCCCCCATACTCTTTTACATGGTTGGTTTGCATCATCGATGTGTTTTCATTAATATTTGCATGTGATTACATATTACAATGATGGCTCACTATCCATTTAACATCTAACTCTCTAGCCTAATAAACATACAGTCACTTCGGCCTCAATACATATGCAATCATAGATAACTCAACTGTGTGCACTTCTGGGTCACTATCACACACTTACCCAAGTGTGCGCAACCTTATGACTTGTGCGCCTCTATCTTGATAATGTATCTCCATGCACTTACCCAAGTGCGCACAACACCAAAACCAAGTGACAACAAATCACAATCCTATAAGAATATTTACATTTATAATTATATGTACAATTGGGGTTTGGCCTAGGGGCATTACGTTCCCCTCCCACTATGCACTATCCTCAATGCAGTGTATACACATATACAACCAAAAATTCAAAAATATTTAAAAAGATGTGGGTATTCTGCCTGCATAGCATCCTCGCTCTCCCAAGTTGCATCTTTAAGAATGTACTATGTCCATTGGACCCTTACTAGCCTTATGTATCGATTCCATAATTGTTTGATCTTCTGGTCCAATATGCACACCAGATGCACTTGAAAGTGACCTTCTTGCTCCACTTGAATCACATTCCAATCAATGACATAATTAGCATTAGGTACATACTTTTTAAGCAATGATACATGGAATACATTATGAATATACATTGATGCAGAAAAGGGAAGCATGTATGCTTTAGACCCAATCCTCTCTAGGATTTTAAATGGTCCACAATAACAAGCTGCCAATTTTGAACAATTTCCAAACTTCAGGAAACTTCTATTGGCCTTTACTTTCAAGAACACATGGTCACCCACTTTAAATTCCTTGTGAGTTCTTCCCTTATCAACATAGATTTTCTGTCTGTCCTGGGAAACCTTTAAATTCTATTTTATTTTCATCATCTACTCTTCCATTTCCCTGAGTAGTTCTGGCCCAACCACTACTTTGTCTGTTGGGTTGTCCCAACTCACTGGTGTGTTGCACTTTATGTCATAAAGTGCATCAAATGGGCTTATCTTTAGAAATGATTGATACCCATTGTTATAATAAAACTCCACCAAATGAAAATAATCTTCCCATTTGGATGGTTTATCAATCACATACATCCTTAGTATTTCTTCTATCACCTAATTCACCCTTTTTGTCTTCCCATATGACTCTGGATGATAAGTTGTGCTAAGATTTAGGTTTCTTCCAAATCCCTTGAATAATCCTTTCCAAAAGTTTGATGTGAATTTTGGATCTTTGTTAGACATAATTTTCTTGGGTATACCATGTAGTCGAGAAATTTCTCTCATATAAATATCAACAATGTTGGTTGCATTTTGTGTGAGATTTACTAGAATAAAATGGGCAACTTTAGTAAGCTTATCCACCACTACCATGATAGAATAATGTTGTTTTTTTATTCTGGGTAGTTTGGTGACGCAACCGCTCTCAGCAGCAGCCGCCTCTACCAGGACCTTCTTCAGCCACAACCCGAAGAGTCAAAGTGCTCTTCTACTCCTCTCGGGAGTTTCACTACCCACAGTAACACCTTCGGTGATCTCCCTTTCATGTATCGGGAAATCAAAATTCACGATTTCGCAAATTCTGTGAGCATAGTCACATGCAACTCAAAACCCCGAACCCCGATAGTCAACGGGTCAATGCTCTCACATTTCGGGGACTTCCCTATTGGGAAATCGACAACTACAATGTCACAAATCCTTTACACCACAAAGTCCCGAACCCCGAACTCCGATAGCACGTGCGGGCTAGGACCTTTCACCTTCGATTCTAGTACAACCACACCTGTAATACCCTCGCTCCTAGGGCCCCACGATGCCACGTCACTTCCTCCTCTATCGTGCGATTGGGAATCGCGGGATCGCGATTTCACCAATTGAATTTCTTTGCAACGAGAATCGCCGAATGCCGAATCCCGACCTTCCAGGATCGTGTGCCACCTGTCCCTGCTCTGATCGACGGTTCCCGTTGATTTGGGAAATTGGCAATCACGATTCCAATGAGTTCAAAACTCTTGTATTTGCAAACCCCAATATGCCGAATCCTGATGGCTTTGACCATGCCTGTGCCTACGGGTTAACTTCTGTGCAACTCTTCCACGATCGGACGATCCTCGGGATTTCACGATTTCCTCCACAGCGATCCTCGACCGTTGATTCTCCTTATCAAGGAATCCTTTCGCTCCAAAGCTTCTCCTGTTGAGAGTTTCTCCTGGGTCTGTTCCATAAT
The DNA here is from genome assembly GCA_032191745.1 of Picea mariana. Classification (NCBI taxonomy): domain Eukaryota; kingdom Viridiplantae; phylum Streptophyta; class Pinopsida; order Pinales; family Pinaceae; genus Picea; species Picea mariana. The sequence goes on along the minus strand of JASDQU010506186.1, from coordinate 62,960 downwards.
ATTTGCAAGGAACTATCCCTCCTGAGATTTTCCCACTCTGACTTCTTCGGAGGCTTTTCCCACGCCGTATACTCGACCTTCAACAACACTCAAAGTGTCGAGGTCTTCAAATTCCGTGCACTCACCTGCAACAGAAATCTATGACTTCCCTTCTCAGAATAGCTACTAAGACTACCACCTTGACCTGCACTTCCCCTGCACGGCTTCCTCAACCCAAATCAACTCCTGGGCAACCGAGAATAAGTGTTTAAATATTGAGCCTCCTCGACGCACTCTATGCGGAGGAATTCAACTGCACTCTATGCAAGAATCTCCTGGCTCAGACAGAGAAACAATTGAAACTCATTCTCCTCTCTTTCAGGCTTCCACTAACCTTCTGAAATCACCTGCACATACACAGAGAAAAATAGCACCATACAGAGAGAAAAACAGCACCAGTCATGAAATTGAATCCAAAGCTCTTCTTATTAATCCAATCTATACATGAGGGCTCTACAAGTTCTCTGCTTTCTCTTCTCTTCAGAATGTTTGATGATAATACAATGATACAAAGGAAGGTGCCTATATTCCGTTTGCCCTCGAAAATTGGACTCATCATATCTACAATTAATTCCTATCTAACAGCATTAAAACTATTAAATGCCTTCTTATCTATAATATATTACAAGTGCGCTTCATTAACTCTTCTTATTAATGTTCTACGCAACAAATATCAAATATATTTCAAAAAGAAGTTTTGCTGGCTTGTCCAGCTGTCTTTTCCCTGCTCCATGCGCTGGCTCGCTTGATGAGGTGTGGATGCTCCTGCATCATACTCCTCGGCTCAAAAGATTTCATGGGCTCCTGTCCATGAGCTCTTGTACAGTCTTCCCATGCTTCTGTATAACTGTCTCTGTCTCCCAGCTGGCATCCTCCACTGGGTGATTTTTCCATTTCACCAGGTATTCAAAATACTTCTTTCTCCTGGTCTTCCTGCTTACTCTTTTATCCAGTATGCACTCCATCTGTGGTTTCTGTGCAACTGGCAATTGTTTCTGCCACTGGATCACTGATTCCTCAGTTCCAGCTGCTGCTTCATCATCCCTGTAGGGGTATAAATCTGAAATATTGAAAATCAGAGATATCTCGATGCCCTCTGGCAACTCAAGCTCGTATGCATTCTCGCCAAACTTCCTCAGGATTCTGCACAGTCCAATCTTCTTCATCTTGAGCTTATTATATGTTCCCCTTGGGAAACTTTCTTTCCTCAGGTGCGCTAGAACCATGTCCCCAACTTCGAACTGAAGCTGCCTTTTTCTCTGATCGGCTCTACGCTTATATTCCCGATTCGCTTTCTACAGCCGTTGCTTCACCTGACTGTGAAGTTCCTGCATCACCTCCGCAAATTCTTCAGCTCTCGCGCTGCTAGTTTCATCCTATTTTGACTCCCTGAGCTCAGAAACTCCTCTCGGCTGTGTCCCATACAAAATTTGGAATGGACTTTTGCCTGTACTCTGATTCACCGAATCGTTGTATGCAAATTCTGCCTGTGGCAATATCTGGTCCCAACTGCTATGGTGCTCCGTAACCAAACTTCTCAATAAATCCCCAAGGCTTCTATTCACCACCTCGGTCTGCCCATCTATCTGCGGGTGGTAAGCTGAGCTAAAAGCCAAATTAGTCCCCATATTTTTCCATAGCGTCCTCCAAAAATGGCCTATGAACTTGGTATCCCGATCCGAGACTATGCTTCTCGGCAATCCATGCAACCTAACAATTTCTTTGAAAAATAAATTTGCGATGTGGGTCGCATCGCTGGTCTTATGACATGGTATAAAATGTGCCATCTTCGAAAACCTGTCTACCACCACGAAAATGGAATCGACTCCTCGCCGAGTCCTTGGCAAACCCAACACAAAATCCATACTGATTACCTCCCATGGCCTCTCAGGTATGGGCAATGGCTGATAGAACCCTGTGTTCTGCTTTCGGCCCTTCGCATGTTGACATATCCTGCACCTGTCCACAAACCTCTTAACATCTGCTCGCATGCCCAGCCAATAATATGATTCACTCATCTTGGCAAATGTTTTGTCATGTCCGAAATGACCTGCTAATCCACCGCTATGTTTTTCTCTCACCAAATTCTCCCTCATGGAGCAATTCGGTATGCACAATTGATTGCCCTTGAACAACAATCCTTCCTGGATTATATATTCTAGCCATGGAATCTAATCCCTGAGAACTGGGTTCTCAGCCGCTTCATATGCTTCTTCGAAGTCTGCATCCTCGGCATACATATCCTTCAGATTTTCAAACCCCAAGGTTTTGACCCAAAATTCCTGCAGCAATAAACATTTTCTGCTCAAAGCGTCTGCTACTTTGTTAACAGTCCTCGAAATGTGCTTAATGACAAATGTGAAATTTTGCATGTATTCCACCCACTTCGCATGCTTTTGATTCAGCTTCTCCTGCTGACTTACAAACTGCAATGCATGATTATCGCTGTACAATATGAACTCCTTGGGTATCATGTAATGCCTCCACTTCTTCAATGCCTGTATGATGGCATAGAATTCTTTATCGTACGTGAAGTATTTCAACTTGGCATCATCCAGCTTCTCGCTGTAGTATGCAATAGGTCTATCATCCTGACTCAAGACCCCTCCAACAACATATCCACTGGCATCACACTTCACCTGGAAGGTCTTTTGAAAATCAGGCAACACCAGAATAGGTTGCTCTGTTATCTTCCGCTTCAACAGATTGAAGCTTCTCTCAGCCTCTGCTGTCCAATGAAAAACTTTATGCCGCTTCTTCACGGTGTCCATCATTGCGGCGCTAATTCCACTAAATTTTCTAATGAACTTCCTGTAGAAACTAGCCAGTCCATGGAAGCTCCTTACTTCGAAAACATTCCTTGGTGATGGCCAATTCCTGATTACTTCCACCTTCTCAGGATCCATCTTCAATTCATTCGCCGATATTACAAAACCCAAATAAATGAGTTATGTCTGCATGAATGAGCATTTCTTCAAATTGATCAACAGCTTCTCCTGCTGT
>JASDQU010506186.1:40673-56559 GCA_032191745.1 Picea mariana | reverse complement strand
GAAACTCATTCTCCTCTCTTTCAGGCTTCCGCTAACCTTCTAAAATCACCTGCAAAGCATACTCAAAACCATGCATACAAGGAAAACAAACATTCATAAACACATAAGCACATACACAGAGAAAAACAACACCAGTCATGAAATTGAATCCAAATCTCTTCTTATTAATCCAATCTGTACATGAGGGCTCTACAAGTTCTCTGCTTGCTCTTCTCTTCAGAATGTTTGATGATAATACAATGATACAAAGGAGGGTGCCTATATTTCGTTTGCCCTCGAAAACTGGACTCATCATATCTACAATTAATTCCTATCTAACAGCATTAAAACTATTAAATGCCTTCCTATCTATAATATATTACAAGTGTGCTTCATTAACTCTTCTTATTAATGTTCTGCGCAACAAATATCAAATATATTTCAAAAAGAAGTTTTGCTGGCTTGTCCAGCTGTCTTTTCCCTGCTCCACGCGCTGGCTCGCTTGCTGAGGTGTGGATGCTCCTACATTATTTGGTGATGAAATCCATTGTTACAACTTCCCATTTCCACTCAAAAATGGGAAATGGTTGTAGAAAACCAGGTGGGTGTCTATGCTCACCCTTGACCTGTTGAAACTCCAAAAACTTGGCAATAAAACCAACAACTTCTTTCTTCATGCTTGGCCAATAATATTGGCTCTTGACATCTTCAATAGTTTTTTGATAATTTTGATTCCCATCATAAGGTACATTATGCATTTCTCTCAATATCATATTTTTCAATTCTCGAGAATTTTGCACATAAATTATGCCCCTGTACATGAGAATTTCATCATTTTCTAGCTTATAACCTTCAATTTTCCGCGGTAAATTACCTTGTTGAAGTTTTTCCTTTACCTCCATGTATTTCTGATCTGATTTTTCATCCTCTAAAATTCTATCTTTCAAATATGATTGGTACATGCTAATGGTTGTAGCATGCATCTCATGCACCCTCATACTAAGTGCATAAGCCACCTTGTTCTCTTTACCTTTAATATCCTTTATATCAAAGTCATATTCACTGAGGAATTCTAACCACCTACTTTTCCTAGCATTTAGAGTTTGTTGTCTAAATAAATATTTCAGACCACTATGGTTTGTCCTCAACTTGAATCTTTTCCCCATGAGGTAGTGCCTCCACATATTCAAGTTATGCACTATGGATGCCAACTCCAAATCATGAGTAGCATAGTGCCTTTTATGCTCCTTCAATTTTCTTGATTCATAGCACACCACATTATACCCATTCTGACTAAGGACTCCACCAAGCCCTTGTTTACATGAATTAGTGCATACAATTAAGTCTTCATTTGGATAAACAATTCTTAGTATTGGAGCACTTGTTAATATATGGTTCAAGTGTTAGAAACTCCTTTCACAATGTGATGTCCACTCAAACTTCACACCTTTCTTCTGAAAGGAAGTGATTGGGTGTGAAATATTTGAGAAACCCTCAATAAATCTCCTATAGTAACCTGCAAGTCCCACGAATGATCTTACCTTAGAGACATTCCTTGGTGTTGGCCATCCTTCAATGGTCCTTATCTTTTCTGGGTCCAATGCTATTCCTTCCTCTAAAATGATATGGCCCAAATAAAAAATTTGTTTCTGATAGAATGAGCACTTACTCAATTTGGCATACAATTGATGCACCCTCAATACTTGTAATACCATCCTCAAGTATTTCTCATGCTCTTCCTTATACCTATAATATATAAGAATGTCATCCAAAAATACAATTCCAAACTTATCTAATTATTCTCTGAAAATACCATTAATTAAACACATGAAGACAACTGGTGCATTTGATAACCTAAATGGCACCACTGTGAACTCATAATGGCCATACCTTGTTCGGAAGGTAGTATTGATGACGTATTCATCTTCAATTCTTACATGATGATATCCTGACCTGAGATCAATATTGGAGAATATTTTTTCATCTTTCAGCTGCTCAAAGAGGTCATCGATCCTTGGAAAAGGATACTTGTTCTTCAAAGTTACCTTGTTCAACTTCCTGAAGTCAATGAAAAGTCTTAACGTTCCATCCTTTTTCTTCACAAATAATACTGGTGCACCCTAAGGTGACACACTTGGGCATATATACCCCTTCTTCAGAAGCTCTTCAAGTTGCATTTGCAATTCCTTCAATTTTGGTGTACTCATCCTGTAAGGGGTCTTGGATACTGGGGCTTCTCCAGGCATCAGATTGATGGATAAATCAATATATATTTTAGGGGGAAATCCAGGAATTTATTTAAATACATATTCAAACTCCTTTAGTATTGCATAATATTCAATATTTGGCACCATATCTTTAGGTGTCTCTTCCATATGCGCCACAAATATTTGACACCCTTTTTTGTAACTTTTCTTCACTTGCATTGATAGAAATTCTCTAACAGTTATTGCCATAGGAATTCTCTATATTGTTCTTAAGTTCTCTTCCTCATCCAGGAAAGTAAATGACTTATTATAACAATATAGGAAAACATGATGATGTTGTTCCAACCAATCCATACCAATTAGGCAGTCATAGGAACCTAAATGTATGATGTTCAAATATTCCCTAGTGCTTAGTCCATTCATGTCCATTTGACATGCCTTAACCATCTCATTAATTTTTCTTTTAGCTCCTGTAGCTAGCTGCATGAACCAATATTTTCCAAGCTTGCTTCTTGGAAATTGAAATCTTTCCACCATCTTAGTATCTAGATAACTATGACTAGCTACCGAATCAATTAAAATAGAAATGGTTTGGTTGTTGATATTACCTTCCACTTCAATCATATGTGACTGAAACTCAGCTTGCTTGTTGTACAAGGCTGCGTATATCCTAGGTACATTACTACCCATGTCTTCCACTGTATCAACTTGCTATACATTGTGAACGGTCCTCACTTTTTCACCCAATAGAGGGAAATCTATGTACATATGATCTCCCCCACAACCCCAACATTGAATAGGTTGTTTGCCTTGGTATTTTCCCCAATGTCTTGGTCATTATGGGTTCTTTAGAAGCTGACTATCCCTGAAAATTATTTATGAAGAATGGTGGCTTAGTACCCTTCTTCCTCTATTCCATATATCTTTTCTTCTTGTCTTCCCAAGCTTTTTGGAAAGTTGGTATTCCTTTATAATGATCATAAATACATTTATCTCACATTATGGTTTCCTCCAATGTGTTGGGATCATCATATTATATCTTGGCATTGATAAATGATGGTATCCCACTCAAATACCACTGAATCTTAACCAGCTCATCCTTGATGAAAGAAACATACTTCAACAGCTCTAAAAACCTCCTTTCATATTCATCTATGGTCATACTTCCAATATTGAGTTCAAAGAACTCCTTCATTTTCTTGTCATAGTATGGCTTAGTCAAGTATTTATTTTTAAAATACCTCTTGAATTCCCTCCAAGTAACCTTCTTCTCATCAATGTGTTGCACCTGCACAAATTGGTCCCACCACATTGATTCTTTTCCCTTGATCTGTTAGATGGAAATTCTTCCTTTTGAGTGTGAAGAGTAATTACGTAACTGAAAATACTTCCTCATGCCTAGCATCCATGTCTCTGCATCCTCATCCTTCTTTTTATCACCATCACATGTTGGAGGCTTGATTTTGTTCATTTATCCCTGCAACTCATCCACCCGAGACCTCCTCTTATGTTTCCTGATAGGGGATGGACTTGAACTACTGTGTGCTCTCCTTGTGGAATGACTTGGGGAGTGATGGTGATGTCTGCCAAAACTTCTTGGCCTTCTCCTCTCATCATAAGACCTATGACTTCCTGTTATCAGACTAATCGATAGGTGCAGACACTAAAAAATCTCCCTAGATCCACCTGGATCTAGAACAAAACAGGACAGGACATGACTCTTTCCCTAAGTTATGACTGTTGAATTAGCTAGTAGGTAGGAACAAGTGACATACCTTTGTATCGGTTCCTAGGGTCTCTGTTTCTCCCACTTTGCTTCAGCGCTCTCATGAGGTCAAGAACAAGACAACACAAACCGACCAAAGTGAATATAGCAAAATATATTCAATCGTCAACTTATGTGTATGATCAAGGAATTACACAATAAAGTAAGAATGAATTCATGGGAAAAGGACATGTCGCTGTATCATATTAATCGAAATTAGAAGATACAACCTGATCGCCTTGATGTCGCAAGCCTCCTTTCGGTGGCTCTTGGTTCCAACACACACACTTTCTCGATCCTTGTATGAAGAAGATCTGACTCCTCTTGATAGACTTGCTAGAGTCTCCAAGCTCCTGTTCAAGCTAGGTCCTTCATACAATCCCTTAACCAATTCTCCAATTAATCTTTTTTAACCTTTTCCATGAGAATCCCATCAATATATAGTAGAGGATGAGATGGTTACTTGGATGAGAATGATCCCACAATATCAGGGAAACCAGTAAAATGATAACCATTCGAATGCCAACCCATTCTCTAGAAGATTCCCTTCTAGAACCATCGAGACTTCATCTTTTTCCAAGCTTGAGAACAAGTTCGCACCCGAGCTATGTAGCATAGTGCGAGAAGTTTGCACCCTAGTTGAACGTAGCATGCGAGAATGGGTCATTCTCGCACCCTAGGATATAAACAACCTACGAACTCTCTTCAAAAATATGTTTTCTGGGAAGAGGTGAATGTCACTTTTCTCAGGAGAAAGTTCTTATTAGGAGCCTGAGTACACCATCATCAATACACCATCAAGATGACCAAAATCATGGGTAACAGAATGCCCCCCAAAGTATGAGGCCGGAAGCAGTGATAGCCAAAATACTTTGTAAACTGTGTGTGTGTGTGTCAGAAACCAGTAGTGCACCTAATCGGAAACCTGTGAACAACCAAGCATTTGAAAAATATCATACTAGTTCTGAGGTAGGCATTCCCATACTCAGATCACAGATAAATGACATTATAAGCATAGGTCATGGACACCAATCATACACTATGAATCCATGCCATCAAAATATAGCATAGCCACCAGGAATACACTGTGGATCTATGCAAGAAAATTCAAATTGAGACGACATAGCCACGAGAAATACAAAGTGGATCTATGTGTCGCAAATTAGACATATTCCATCACAACCTAGACAAAGAGATTATATCCAGGGTCTTTAATCCCGTCACCCGAAAGTACGAATCTAACCATGCGATTACATGTGTTGAAGTCGAACATGGTAGAAACCACTTGATTACCGGTCATTGATGAAACCGTTAACAAGTGCGAGCGAAATCATTATTAATGTCAATGACTCCCAAGGTACACTAGTACAATCCACTGAATGTGAATGAATGAGTTGAGGTTGAACATCTGACAGAATATTTCGATCAGGGGTCAATAATGTAAACCCACTGTCAAAAGTGAGGAAACCCGCCATTGAGGCATGCAAGTTCCAAGGTACCAAAGAATTTCTAAGTCTCATTTCTGGATAATGAGCTGAAGTCGACGGAACAAAACTCGTCATAGGAGGGCCTTGATGTATCCACCATCAATGACACTAAATGAGTAACAGATTTTGAAGGTGAAACAAAGCATGATATAAGTTGGAATGGACACAGGGAAGGCTGACAGGGAGAGAATGGACAACTACAGATGGCCGACTCAATAGAGGTTTCAGAGGAACTTCTCTTGAACATATGAATGACCCGACCAATGATTTGGCAGTATTGACTCAGAGACAACGTAGGGTATGACCTTGTAGCAAATCAAATGAGAGACAAATGGATTTCCCAAACTGGCTTCAAATAATGAATAGGGGGGTGTCATGCTCAAGAGAGACACTTATTTCCAATTAATATGAATACGAGAATATATATTTTTCCTAAATTTTCCCCCACCATTTCTGGAGAGTACCTCTTTATTTTTACGCAAGCTTGAGGAGGATATCATATGCTTGTTGATATAAGCTCATCCTTCGGATTATGTTTAACGAACCTTAGGAAGGAGTGGTTCTGTCCCATTACGGGTCTGTCGATGTTTGTTTAGCGAGTTCAAAGATAGAAAACTCAAAGGTTTTTCATGATTATAGAGTCTAGAAATACACTTAAAAGACAACTCTCTCAGTTCCTTTTTCATAAAATAGTTTTATGAGACCGAAAAAGGGATAAATTATCGCCCAACAGATGCTTTGTTCAAATACTTTAATGAGCATGAAAATAGAAAAGTCACTCGGCAATCTTTTCATGTTTAGAGAGTCTGAAAAGAGCTTAAAGAGGACTCCAAGGGGGTTCCTTTTTCATATAACCTTGTTGAGCCCAAAAAAGTGATAAAAGTGTGCTTGATCACGTTCTCATGTATTTTCAAGCATGAGAACGGACAAAGACCAAGCTCGAGGTTTTGTACAAAAACCCTAAAAAACAATCAAAACATGCGAAGAAGAAGAAAAAATATCCACATCCCTGTGCATGAACATTGAAGTCGTTATGCCTGCAAAAGTCGTACTCAAAAGGGTATTAGGCATTAGGTTTTAATAAATAAACAATTAACAAATGGTAAAAGTAAATATAAAGCGGTAAAAGTTCTTTTTACCATAATCATTTTAACTTTACCAATATTTGAGCCCAAAACCCCTCTTTTGCCCTTGAATTTTGGCGCTCGATTGCGGGAGTTACGAGCATCCATTCAATGAACCGTCTCTAGAAGTGAGGTAAGCTTCTTGTCCTCTACCTTTTCATGGTTTGATTTTTCATTTTCATTGGCAAAAAACATAATTTTGAGTTTGTTTTGGGGGTTAAAGTTGCACTCAGCCATTCTCGCAGGCCATCCACACAGGACCTACGAGAATGCCTCATTCTCATAGGTGACCCCAAAGGCACCTGCAAGAACCTCGCACTGTGCCTAAAGGGCACCTACGAGAACCGTAAAGTGGAAATTTTTTTAAAGTTTTGCTCAATGAAGAAGATACCAAGTGTTGAATAGAGTTACTAACTTTCTTCTTATGCTTCTTATGTAGGTATTTGGTCATCACCATGGTTCTGGAATGGTGTGAAAGAGAGCATGAAGAAGATGATGCCATTTCTGAAAATCATTCGGCCACCATTGCTGCTTTACAAGACTGTGGTCTTCTGAAATTCTTTCGTATCCCGGGTATGAGGGCCCAAGTCAGGTTATTGGAGTACCTTGTGCATATGTGGGATCCTGACCAGCAAGTATTCCATGTAGGGGTCCACACATTGTCCTTGGATATCGAGGACATTTACTTCTTGATAGGACTATCATGGCGTGGGTACCACACGAGCCTGACTGGTAGCAGAGGTGGTGGGCTGCCCATGAGTGAGTACTACTGCTTACACTGTGTTCTAGAAGCAGAGAGGAGCAAAGGGAAAGTATCCATTTGGGGAGTGCGGGTTTTGACCCTCCGCACTATCTTGTTCACCATTGCTCATATGGCTGGGAGAGCTACTCCTCACATGGCTCTCTAGAGCTACTTTCAATATGCCATAGAGTGTACTGAGCCTCAAGTTTTTAATCGGGCAGACACAGTGCTTCATAGCATGAAGAGGAAGTTGATCAAATGCAAGCAAGGTAACCTAAAGCAATTCAGGTACGGGTCTTTGTTGGTGTCCTTCTTCCTTGAGAGGGTTCACTTGCTGAGGCTGTAGGTTGAGTGGGGTTTACTAGCTCCAACAGATCCAAGAATGCTGAGGTGGTGTCAGCACGTAGCTGGACCAATAATCAAATATAATGATGCCTTCTTCAACTGGTTGTGACAACATATGCTGATGGTTGATGACTATGCCTACACTGGGTTGGATTATGAGGAGATCCGAATTTGGTCCTGCCTGAGGGCGCTCAGTGGGGGGATCTTGGTAAGAAGTACACATTTTTTCTTTTTAAATTTTTTTGTGAATTTTATCATATGCAATTTTTTTTTAATATTCATCCAAGGTCTAAATACAAAATTCTTTTTGATGACACAGACGTGGGACCTTACCGACCTCCTGGTACTTATCCTATTCAACAAAAAGGAGAGGTGGATTCAGTGCCATGATGGGACGCCGGAGATTATGAAGTGGTGGAACAAAACCTAGAGGGTTTGACAACAGATATTCTGGACATGCCCCTTGGAGAGCTTCCACGACGTTATCGGCATCATACAGTAGGAGTGTTAGAGTCCATTGGCCGACTTCTTCGTAGGGTTGCCTAGGTAGTCGTGTGTTACCATGAACATCATCCATGACGTCACTTTGTAGAAGCTATGAGCTTCAGATTTTGAAATTTTTGTCCTCAGACATAATTTTTTTGTAAAAACTCTTTTGATTGTTATATATACATATGGCTTGTACTGGTTTATCTTGTGTTGTGTGAAAATTGATGTGATTGATTTATAAATGACCCAAATGTCTGTCTAATACATAGTTAGCTAATGCATTAGTTAATGTATTTAGACATCTAGGAATATGTTGATATTCAATATAATCAAAATAACATTCCAAGAGGCGAATTCGCAAATACACCTGTAACAAAGTAGGTCTTTGAATCGTATAGACATTACTTGACTGTAGTACTACGAGTTAGGAATCGAGTTGCACAACCAAATGATGTATTTTGAGCAAGAAAACATCAATCAACAATTCGATAACGACACTATACTCTATAATATTGTTGGTCTCACGGTCGAGACAAACACCTCGTAAGGAGACAAGTTCGTTTGTAGGGGCGTAACTTGCCCATGCAGCGGAAGCAAGGTTTTGAGTACTACGGCTAGTGCCATTAGCGAAGCCAATGTAGGGTAGCAAAGAATCTGACATCTAGAAATCAAACAAAACGTCACATAAGGGCAAAGACTAGATAATGACAAAAGCAAGCTACAGTAACACACAAGAAGTATGATACAGTAAAAATATAGGTACTCGTGCATAGGTGATCTTATGCATAGTACTTCTTCAAGTACAACCCATTTCTGGGTTCACTCAAAGGGATACCATCATGTTGGCAACCATTTTGCATTTTTATCTTTTCCTTACAAGCTGCCCACACAAGGGTTTTGAACCCTTAATACTCATTGCAATCTTTTAAACAAAACAACACTATTATTTTGCGCAGTCACACACCTGCCTTTCGTTTTCATTNCTTGAATTGGAAGTCATGTCGATGGAATTAAAATCATCTTTGGATTGTTATGAGTCCTTTTGTTACTATGGTCATAATTTTGTTTTTACCTCTAACTCACTAAAGGTCATACATTTGTCAAAACACCAAACCTTTATTCACTTCGCATTTTTGTTAATATGGTTTCAATTATAAGTTCTTGATGCAATGGTATGTGGTGTTTTTGATTAAATATTTGGTGCAATGGTTTCATAGAGCACATTTAATTTGGGATTAAATCCTTGATGAAATGTTGGAAACATTGGTTTCTTTCAAGTCATACAAACGCTATGGTCGATTTAAGATTCGGACCAATTATTGGTTATGAACACCATGGTTTTCATATGGTTATTTGATATTTCATTTGGTTGAAATCTTTTTGGATATACATTGTTATGATTTGAAAAGGAGTTGTTCATTGTACAACTGACATGATAGCTCTGCATGGTTTCAATTCCTACTCAACCCTCGCAAACTTAGGCATTAATGTCTGCCTTGTATCTCGGGCTACCTCTGTTTGTTTTGGGGAAACCTGTGAGAATTTGGTCCTGCGTCTACCTTGTCCAGCCCCCTCACCATTTACCCTATAGACCGTGTGCTCTCTCCTATCACCCTTGTAGTGCAAAGTGAACCCCATGGTGTCTAGATTATGTTATGATTTGATAATGCCAGAGGAGATTGTTTAGGCTAACCACGTAATTGCCTCCCAGAGACACGTTTTTACGTGGGTGATTCTGGGCAAACGGTTTTGAATCAGATTAAACCATTGAAACCCCAAAACTGAAATTATCCCCTTTACCTTCAATGTGGTTAGTTTCCTCAGAAATTGGGTTATTACAGAGTTATAGCTCGTGTTTTAGATGTCAAATCTCAGATCTTCTCCGTGGCTGAAAGGTGCGTTTTGGTCTGTGTGCATTTGCTGAAATGTTTATTACTTCTCTAGGCCTGTGCCTCAGAACCCCTCTCACTCGACCCGCCTTTCCCCCTCCTACACTCTTGCCCCTTATTGAACCCTTGACCAATCCAAAGATTCACCAAGCAGTTTGTCAGCAAGTTGAAAGACAACAGGCTCTGTTCTCTTTAAAATGTTGAGGCAACCACTGCCTTTGTTAACTCAAATTTGGCCTGACTGAAATCGTATCTCTACAAAAAAGGTATGTTATTTCAACAATGTTTTTACAACGATTCTGTCTATTTCAAATTAGCAAGAATGATTTCATTTTGAATTAGCAAAAACTATTGTGTTTGCGTTGATTTGTTTGCTAAATCAAATATGGTTTTGTTTTGATTGAATCGATTTAACATGATTTTGTTGTTCTTAAATTAGCCGATTGTGTTTGCTCGGAATTAGTTTCATATAGTTCTATTTGGTTTCAAAAACGACTCTGTTAGTTTTAAATTAAAAAACGATTATGTTAGTTTCGGATTGACATAAACGATTGTGTTTGTGTAGAATTAATACAAAAGATTTGTTTGATAAATAGAATATAATCTGTTTTGTTTGAATTGATTCAAAAACGATTTCATTGGTTTTGAATTGTCAGAATGATTTTGTCTGTTTTGAATTGGTAATAGAAAGTTGTTTGACAGATCGCATACATCCCTGTTACCATTCGATTAATTTCATACGATTTCGTTTGTTTCAAATTGGCATAAAAGATTTGGTTTGTTTTACCAAGAATGATTTTCTTGTTTTGAATTAGTAATTAAGAGTTGTTTGATTCACTGTATAAATTCTTGTTATTATTTGGATTCATTTAAAATTCTTTTGTTTGTAAATATGACCAGCTACAAAATCATGAGATTCTGTAGCTAGTCATAAAAGTTGGATTTTTGTTGATTTTACAACTGAACATTGTCTAAAAATGTTTATTCTTGTCCACCTACAGGTACACATGAATTTCAATGGGAAATTGGACATGCTGTGGCAGCTTAGAACATGATATTGTTATATAGTTTTGTTTTAAGTTGTTAGTCTTAGGCAGAAATAGAGATTTGGGAGATTGTTCCCAGATTTTTGCAAATAGTTTTTGATAATTCCCACAGAGATGTTTTACCCTGTGGCCTTTATATACTCATTATTTTTTGTAAACAACCCATGAATGTTGGGAAAACAAAGACTATGGACTTATGATGATACAGACTCGAATGGAAGTGGATCTTTTGTAACAGCTTTAGCTTTCAATTTATCATACTTTCGTTCAAGTTTTGTGCATTTTAATTTGTTATCAAATTATTGACTACTTTAGATATCAAGATTTGATACAGGTTGATGCGTTATGATTTAAATTTTGTCCATATTTGATGTATCTCAGTTTACGCACAACAATTACTCTGTTTTAATTTAATTAATAGAAGGTTAATCTTCTTGGTTGAATGAGCAGTCATGCACAAATCTTCGCACTGGGATTTATCTAAATGTGATGATCTGTAAACTTTAAGATTGATATCGTTTTATGTCTTGTTTGTTCTGTCATTTGTTTTCAAAGAGCACTGCTGCTTCCTGTTTACAAGAAGCTTGTGGAAAATATGGTGCGGGTTTCCTCCCATCAAACATCTAAATCAAGTACTGTGCACAGGACAAATAGGAAGCATTACTTCAGGTTAGTTTGTTATTTGCAATTTAACAGTTAATAAATTCGAGAATTCTCAGTAGTTTAGATAGATATATAGTTCAGATTTATAGTTAGGATTATTATTTTAATTACTTAGCTTATTTAGTTTTCATTTCTCTTCTTTCATAGAAAAGATATAAAAAATCCAAAAATAATGGTTTCGTTGTCATAAGACATTTTACCAATGATTTTTTCCAATTTAGATCAAAATTTGTATTCTGTAAGTACTGTACATATATAATTGAGATCTAATTCTGTTGATAGCTGAACATTTAATTTCATAGAATTATTGTTGTATAATATTAGTAAGTAAGCTGTATATATATGTTTTAGATTTGTATATAGTTTGCTGTAGCTGCTTTTTTTACTTAGATTAGTTTCTTTAGTTTACTTTTCCTTTCGTTTTCTTAGGACTTAGATCGGCCAACGGAGCCGCTAAACCCGTCGGAGTGGATCATCCCAAATGACTTGGGTTATTTAGATAACCCCGGACTGGATCCACCCCTCCAGTTGACGAGCGTTCAATTTCGCCCATCAACAAATGGTGCTAGAAGGAGGGCAGACTGACAAGCTGGCCTTGTAGGAGCCTTTATTTTAAATGTATTCAATTTCCCCCATGGCTCCCCAAATCACTGTGTTGGAACATGCTTTCAACTTCTCATTACCCAATGTTCCCAATGAGACAGTCTCTCGCTTGTCCAAACTCACCTTTGATGGTGGAGGCAATATATCTGCTAAATACCACCTTAACAAGTTTTGGTGCAAATGCATCAAACATGACATCTCAGGTTTAGGAGTTTTATGCAGACTGTTCACTTTTAATTTTAGACGTCAGATCAAACATTGGTTTGAATCCTTTCCAGGTTGTCACATTTTTTATTGGTTTCAATTTTTAGATGAGTTTCTAGATGCTTTTGAAATTTATGATTTCGATCAATTATGTGAAGAATTTCATACTTCGCTAATCAATGACGATTCATATTCATAAGAATTTTTGACAAGAATCTATCATATTCTCTGTAAATTTAATCTCGATGACATGTCATTGGCATTAAATCTCTTCTATGATGCTTCCATCCCTTCCATCTAGTCATGTTCATTCACGAATGAAGAACCAATTGCAAATCCTATCACTCAATTGCTAGAACAATCTTCTTTGCAAGAAGAGAAAAATTCTTCTGATAATGTTGAACAATCTAGGGAGGTAGAATCTATTGATCAGGCTCTTATAGACAACCAAATTGGTTTTTCCTTTGAATCATTGTATTTTCAGTCTAAGACTAGTATGGAAGATGATTCGTTTCTGGCTCAAGGTGAATACCCTCATTCTTGTAACTCATGCTCTAATCAACATTTAAAACCAGTTATTGAAGAACACTTAAGTGATAAAAATCATCTTGAATGTTCTAGTACTCCTATGAAACTGCTTAGAGAAGAAGATATGCAACTAGAAGAAGAAACCTTAAACCTTCATCTTCAAAATGCACTTTGTTCACAGGAAAGACTAGATGTTTGTCACATAAATTTTAAATTATCTATCACACAAAAGGCAAATCCAGATGATCATATCATGTTGAGGTATTCGTCACCAAAACAAAGTAAGGGTTTTAAAGAAGGTGAAGAGAAATCTCTTGAGAATACCATTGTTAATTCAAGAGATTCTTTTCATGTGCTTATGTCTAATTCCTTTTATTCTTTATATCCTGATCTCTTCCTAGAATTTGTTGGATTTGACACCTTACCTACAATATCCTACTCTTTGCCGCCACAATCATATCCTTTCGATATGCTAAATTTTGGTGAAATGAATTCCAAACCTAACATTGATAAATTGGGATTTGATTCTTGTTCACTTTCATCACTCATACGGGAAGAGGACACGTCGCGAGATGATTTTACACAGTTTATTGTTGAAAAATACAATGCACTATATTTTATGGAGATTAAACATTCTAGTTTCATATTCGTTCTTTGATTAGCTCAAATCTTAATGTTTATGTGTCACATTTTGAAATGGTCAATCTCATCAAAGGAAACATCCAAACCAATGATCCAATTGATTTCACAAATCCTCCTATGATGATTTTCCCATTGATATATTCGTTTCATCAAAGTCTTGGTTTGCATCCCCATTTTTGTGACAGGATCTTAGGATGGCTTGAATATTCATATATAAAAAAATTTCATAATAAAGACAAAGTTGTGCTTGCTTTCTTTTTACCTAAGTATCTTGGAAGTAGGCATGACATATTTCTTTTAGATCCTCCATGTGAAGAAATTAATGAACACTTAGAGAATTGTAAGGAGTTTGGGGCATTTCAGCCTTGGCTAATGGTTATTCCATTTCCTCGTGATCTTGACAAGTTTTTCAAACCTACTTACACTTGCCCATGTCATTATGACCCTTATCACTACAAGATTGTGCAATGGCTGGAGGATTTGTACATCAAGAATATTCAAGGGAATGGTAAGATCATGCTTACTTTGTTTTTAGATGATGATCATGAAGGTAAGTATGATATGTTTCTGTCATTTGTTGATATATCACCATTCTTATTAATAATGTTTGATTTTGTTTCCGTTGCAGGATTGGAGTTACTCCGATGGCTACATTGGAAGCATGACTTCACGTAGTATCTTGATTTGTTTAATAGTTAGGGTAGGTTTAGGAATAGGTTTTCCTTTCAGTTGTATTTCTCACTAATTCTCTTTGTAATAATGCAGTCATGAACGCAAGTGGGTGCACAACGAGAACCATAATACAACTGTTGTCAGGGAAGTCTCCTTGATCCTTTTTTCTTTGCTTTTAGTTGAACATTTATTTTCAAAAACACAGTATCGTCATGAAAATCTTAAATGGAAAGTAAAGAGATAAATAAATCTAAATAAACCTTGACCCAAGGTACCACAAGTAGGACTGATTTCCCATCAAACATGATTTTCCAACTTTCTTTCAGTTTCCCAAGGGATTTGTTGCATGAGGTTTTCAGATGCACCTTTTGTACATATTTTTTTTGATTGGATTTCTTTTCCTTCAAATCTTTCTTTGCTGGTGTGTTTTGTTTCCTTTTATGCTTATCAGTCTTTCTTTTGAAATACACATACCTGCATTATGAACTGTTTAGACAAAGAAAACAGAAAATTCTTTCTCTGAAATGACTGCTGAGAAGTTGTCTAAACATCAATTATAATATACTTCTGAACTTTACAGCGATGTTGAGAAAAGACTGTTGTTTGAAAAAAGTTTATTGATTTCAATCTGTAAGTAAAGTCTGTCATGATCATCCATTATATTTTTACGCTATCCCTGTTCCTTAAGGGAATAACTCAGAAGATGTCTCCCTACTTTCGAAGGTCGGTTTTGTAAATAAACCATCTCTGAATCTCAATGAAGTACAAATTAAAAAATTCTTTCAAGGTCCGTAAAAATATGACTAAAATATCATAATTTTCAGCATCACCCCACTCGATTATATATCTTTAAAAACTAAACAAATCATAAAAGAGTCGTGGGAAGTGCTTGTAAAACCGTTGGGATACTGAACAGGTGTGCTGGCAGCGGGTAAATGCATGCATGATGCCAAGACAACTTCGACGAGGTACTGAACAGGCCCGTTGGCAGCGAAGCAAAGTCGGGTATATGAAAATTTGCAAATATGGAATCTCTTGACCTTACAATGTCCTTTATTCTGATTTGGAACTTCTTGGTAGGATACAGATGTCAGAGTGGGTTAAATGGAAACCCTGTCGAGGATATGAACACCTGCTGGCAGCAGTGGCTCTATCAACATTATTGGAGATTTATCTTTAATATCATGACTCGCTTTTCTTAAGACTGTCATTAGTTTTCATCTTTTAAGCACACTGGAAATATTTGATTAATGATGATGTTTAAAGAATTTTCTGGTTATTTTTGAGTTAGAATTATTTTCATTATCATAATATAGATTTGTTCTTATGGCAGAGATAACTACTTCTACCAGTGTGTCGCCATTGTTGGCAGCCATTTTGCATTTTTATCTTTTCCTTACAAGCTGCCCACACAAGGGTTTTGAACCCTTAATACTCAACGCAATCTTTTTAAAAAAATGACACTATTATTTTGCGCATTCACACACCTACCTTTCGTTTT
>JASDQU010506186.1:2541-18872 GCA_032191745.1 Picea mariana | reverse complement strand
TCCACACTTGAAATACCCATTAAGACAACAAAAGTTCCAAACTCAGCCAGAGGCTCTGCAAGAAGCCTTACAACTGGAAGAGAACTAGTATCAGAAGATAGATCCAACAATAAAGGAGCTGAAGGAGGATCAGAAGAACCTAACATTTCAACTTAACTAGAATAAGGGAAAAGAGAAAAGAGAAGTTGTCTGGTGTACCACATGCAGGATAGAAGGACAACACAATAACGAATGTCCAACTTTCACGCATTATATGTCAACAGGATTACCAAACCCTTTGCCAATAGTAGGACCATGGTGCGAGATTTTTAAAACACATGGGCATGATCCATATCATTTTCCAATGATACAGAAGTATAAGACAGTACCCAAAAGTTCATACTGCAATTTTTTCAAATCAGTGGGTCATGATGATAAAGATTGTAGGACAATGGAGTTGATGAGAGAAAGAAATTCAGATACATAGGGTGCAAACAGAAATGATGACATGAAAAGTTGCACCTCAGTTCAACCAGGTACCACCACCATACAACAATGTGCATCATCAGTATAACAATGTGCAGCCATAATACAACAATGCGTAGCCACAGTATAACCTCACGCAGTATAACCAGGTACCTCAATACAACGCACCGCGAATAGATCAAAGTGGATACAGAGGTGGAGCACGAGGTAGAGGAGGATTTGGACATGGAAAAGGTCCAGTAGTGTGTCACAACTGCCAGCAGCCAGGACATTATGCAAGGGAGTGTCCACTTCCACCAGCGACATCTATGTATTATCGTGCAACAAACCATGACACAGAATATTGTCCAACACTCTTGGGAAAGATCCAAGAAAAAAGGAACCAGAACAACCAGAATGTCTAGTGGATTTCTCCAGAAGCCAGGGAGGATGGGAGACACATCAATATAGTCACTCAAGGAGGAGCCAAGACAGGAACTGATCCAGTAAAACAAGATCCAGCGCAACACCAATGGGTTAAGAAGAATACTAAGCCACAAAAGAAGTTTGATGCATGAAAAGAAAAGGAAACATTCAAGGAGGCCATACAGGAGTTTCTCAAGAAAAATGTTTTGTCTACATCAACTGCGCAACAAACTCATAACTTAATGTACGAAATTCCCTCCTCAATGGACCATACCAGTCAAGCACAACCTTTAGATAAAGTAAGTAACATAAAAACTTTTCTGCAATCTTGTGTTAAGTTATTGAAGGATACAACATCTGTTAAGATCTTACAAAATGTGCTAGAAAGATGTAACACGAAGGTAGAAGGGAAATTAGAGCAGAAAATAGTCAATCATCTTCATACAAGAAGAAGAACAAGTAGGGAATTCAGACTAAATGCTAACATTGGGGACTTCAACATGGGTGATATTATACTGGACTTAGGCTCTGAAGTAAATTTCTTACCTAAGAAGACATGGCAGTGTATGGGAGAACCAACACTAGGCTATTCACATGTCCATTTGAAACTAGCAAATCAACATAGAGTGTTACCAATTGGCAGGCTTAAAGGTGTGACAGTAGATTTGGATGGAGTGTGCACTATGGCATATTTTGAGGTAATAGAGATAGTAGATGGCACAACACCTTACCCATGATTGCTTGGATTGGATTGTGCATTTGATAACCAGGCCATAATCAACCTAGAGACAAGGAAAATGACTTTTGAATCAGGTGAATATAGAGTCATTGCACCATTGGATCCTTCAGAAGGAGAAAGGTTTGTAGAGCCCACTTGTTTGGATCTGGAGGAAATAAACTAGTTGTACAGAACCATCGTGCGCGAAGAGGATTATGTCAACCCAACTGCATATGGGGTACTCATCTAGAGAAGAATTACATCATGTGCTTATGACTCAAATACAGGTTTGAATAATTGGCAACAACGATTACATGAAGTTTCCACAAGAAGGTGAGCAATAATAAGCCACGCAGTAAGATGGGTTGGTACAGAGATAAGAGAACCTCCCAGTTTTCATGGGGTAAATGACTTAGAGGAATTTCTAACAAAAGATGAAGAGGAAGTGTTAGAAAATTAGAGGCTCTTAGCCCTAGATATTGCACTCAAGGCCACACCTGCAAGATGGTGGGGTGCACACAAAGAAACAATTTAGTACTGGTATCAATGTAAATGACTACTACGCACTAGATTTGGCACAGAGCAGGGGAGCAATAAAACACAGAGGTATGATGGACAGGGAACACCATTTGAACACTTAGAGAAGTGCAGAACATAGTGGAGGATGACACCACCAGAGGAATGGCCTCATCACTTTTTCCATACATTAGAAGAAATCACAGGGAACTAGTATATAGACCAGGAGATGTGCAAAGCTACTACATAATGAATAGGCTTACAACAGAATTTTGTAGTAACCTTCTCATTTGAACATGAGAACCCAAACATTGATTCAACATTGAAGCTGATACATGGAATGATAATTAATGAACCAAAAGTTGAAATCATGACAGAATATCAACAACAAAACAGAAAAACAGTCAAAGAGTTACTCTCATGCTATCATGTTGAAGAGGAAGCACTAGATGAAGATGATCCACGCAACATTCAAATTATAGAGATTGAGGGAGAAAGAGAGGCGGAAGGTCCATCTCTAGAGTCAGAAGTATTTTTTGCACCAATCAAAGTTAAGAAATTCAACATTGGGACAATTGACAATCCTAAAATGGAAAGTATTGGAGACTATTGGGATGAACAAACAGTAGAAAGAATAACAGATTTACTGCATGACTACAATGACATGTTCCCAACGACCTTTACAGAGATGAAAGGCATAGCAGGGGAGCTAGGAGAAATGAAAATACATCTCAAACCTGAGGCAAGACCTGTTAGGCAGAGACCTTACATATTGAATCTAGTGTATAAGCAGAAAGTGAAAGAAAAAATTGAGAGAATGTTGGAAGTTGGTATCATAGAACCAGTAGAGGAATCTAAATGGATAAGTTCTATGGTAGTCCAAGAAAAGAAACAATGGGGGATAAGGATTTGTGTATATCTGAGGAAACTTAATGATTCTTTCTTACATGACCTTTTCCCTACCCCTTTTACAGATGAGGTCTTAGAGAATGTGGGAGGCCAGGAAGCATATTCATTTACATATGGATTCTCAGGTTACCATAAGATCAAAATAGCTTCAGAAGACATGTACAATACTACTTTTTCTACAGAATGGGGATCCTACCAATATACAGTCATGCCATTTAGGCTGAAGAATGCACCAGCCATATTTTCAAGAGTAGTCATAGTTGCTTTTAAGGAATTCATACATCAGTTTCCAGAAGTATATCTGGATGACTGCATTGTATATAGTTTGTTAAAAGATCATGTAGAAGTGTTAAGGCTCATGTTGGAAATACGCAGGCAATGTCAGATATCATTGAATATCAAGAAATGCATTTTTGGTACACCTTTTGGGATATTGTTGGGACATATAGTGTGTAAACAAGGTTTACTAGTGGACCCTGCTAAGATTGTAGTCATTGTAAATTTACCACCACTGAAGTTAGTGTGTCAGTTGAGAGAAACACTGGGACATACAGGCTATTACATGAATTTTATAAAGGGGTGTGCACAGATTACTACACCAATGGAAAAAATGTTAAATAAGGACACCAGATTTCAGTGGAATGAGGACTGTCAACAAGGATTGGACACCTTAAAATAAAAAATGGTCACAACACCTATCTTAGTATTCCCAGACTTGGAAAAGAAATTTCATGTGCATGTAGATGCATTAGTCATAGAACTTGGAGCAATTATGGCACAACCAGGAGAAAGGGACTTAGACCATCCTATATCCTTTGCAAGCAGAAAATTGTCAAAATCAGAGAATAATTGCAACACCACAGAAAGAGAATTCCTAGCCATGGTATATGCACTTCAGAAGTTCAGGCACTACTTACTGGGTAAACACTTTAAAATGTTCACAGGCCATTTTTCCCTCAAATATCTAGTCAACAAGTCAGTGTTGGAGGGGAGTATATGTAGATGGATATTATTGTTCCAAGAATTTGATTTCGAGGTGATATTCAAACCATGGAAGATGAATGCAGGACCTGATCACCTGTCAAGGGTAACTAATGGAGAAGAACCTACTAACGTGGACGACAACTTCCCTAATGCACAACTATTTTCAGTTTAGGTAGTTGATGAATTCTTCATTGATATTATTGAATACTTAAGTACAGGGGTTGCACCATAGGACTTTAGCACTGCGCAAAAGAAAAATCGGGTTGTCAGAGCTGCAAACTATCAACTTATTGTAGGAAATTTATACAAAATGGGCGTAGATAGCATTTTGAGAAGGTGTGTATTGGAACATGAAAGGCCCATAATTTTGGTAGAAGCTCATGAAGGTATAGATGGAGGACACTATGTAGGAAAATATATCACGCAAAAGGTATTTCATGTAGGACTATAGTGGCCAATAGTCCATAAAGATGCGAAGGAATATTTCCATAAATGTGATGTCTATCAGAGGGTTGGAAAACCCAACAGAAGGGATGAGATGCCTTTAAGACCACAAGTGTTTCTGCAGGTATTTGACAAATGGGAAATAGACTTTGTTGAACCAGTCAATCCACCAACAAAAAGGTCAAGAGCTAGATATATCATTACTGCGATGGAATACTTAACAAAATGGGCAGAAGCAGCACTAGTCAAAGACTATAGCACATAGACAACAACACACTTCTTATTTGAGCAAGTGATCACCAGATTTAGATGTCCAGGGATTTTGATGAGTGAACAAGGAACTCATTTTATCAATAATACCATCAGGTCTATGACTGAGGAGTTTGAAGTCTATCACTAGAAGAGTACACCATATCATCCTCAGGCAAATGGAACAATAGAACCTTTCAATAAGATCTTGGAAAATGCTTTAGCTAAAATATGCAATGTCAACAGGGATGATTGGGACTTGAAGATACCAACAGTACTATCGGAATATAGGACCACATGTAAGAAGTTGACAGGAAAAACACCATTCATATTGGTGTATGGGTAGGAAGCAATAGTACCATTAGAATTTCTGGTACCCAGTCTATGCGTAGCAACAATTACCAACATGAAAAAGAGAGGCACAGTATAGGAAAGGTTAAATCAACTAATGGAAATGGAAGAGGACAAGATTATGGAAGGATTTCACCAGGAAGTACATAAAGCAAGAGACAAAGCCTAGCATGACAGACAAATTTAAAAGAAGAATTTTAAGGAGGGAGACCTAGTTTTTCTCTATGACAGTAAATTTTTCCAACATCCTGGTAAGTTTAGAATGCATTGGCTAGGTCCATATGAAGTAAAAAATGTCACATATGGGGGATCTATGTAGCTAAAATATTTGGGAGGAATATAATTGAAAGGAATGATCAACGGTAGTCGATTGAAATTGTACAAGGACAGTCGACCTAATAAACTTTAAAAGTTACAACGCAGTAAGAAAGGTATGTATATAGTGTACTATAGTAGATGTTAGGGAAGAAAACTCATAAAAAGGAAGAAAAGAATGTAGAAAAGAAAGAAAATAAAAAATAGTGGGAAATATCGTGCGCAACAGATAGTGGAATTAGTGCAACAAAAATAAAAAAGTAACTGCGTCCAGCATATGGTTGATAAGAAGAAAACATCACGCAGTGAGGGAAAATTCACAACAGAAATGTACGGCACACCAAAAAAGTACAGCGCACCAGAGAACGGGCCAATGGTCAAAAAAGCGAAAACCAATCGTTGGGGTAAAAAGGCACGGATTGGGCATTTATGAAACTAAACGAAGCGTACTCAACAAGATTTAATGCATTAATAACCATCAAAGAAGCTTCTCCAAGAAGATTTAGGGAATTTATGACACACTCTATATAACGAAAACACAGGCTAAATGAGACACATTGTGCATTTACAAACCCGTGAAGATAAGGAGCACGAAGACAAGAGGCGAATAGGCGAATTCTAAAATCGTAGTAGCTGAAACTCAATCGGGAAGGAAGAACTACCCAATATGGCACCTCCAAAGGTCGATGCACCTAGCCAAACTGCACAAAAAACACGCAGTAGCCATAGGTCACCGCAAGAAACCATAGAGGCAAAGAAGAAGTTTACACATAGGGAGGGAATCGTCGGTGTCGATGCATTTCCCTCACCGCAGGATGAACCAGTGAGCACCACACTCATCAAGGAAGAAGAGCAGGGCCTGACGATGACCGGGATGGATATCGACTCGCACGATAGTGCGCAGGGCCAGGACCCATCAACCACAGGAAACCCATAGCAACCTTCCAGGGCCGAAGCAGCCCATAAAATAAATGGCAGCGACAATGAAATAAAAAATTCTGACGGGCCAAGTGTTACACGTCAAAATTACTCATTTTGATGATGTCTCATTGTCATTATCGCAAGTGTCGTAAAAGTCATACTTTTGTCTCGCATGTGTCGCATTGCAGATGGCATCATAAGAACACTTGGGACATCCTCTAAGACTTGTTAGAAGATGAAAATATATCATTTGGAAAAGTTTACAAGATTTTACCTTGAGTAATTATCATCCTAAAAGTATTTTTGGAGATCAGCACTCCCCTGCCAACTTGCAGGGAGTGCTAG
Organism: Picea mariana; assembly: GCA_032191745.1. NCBI lineage: Eukaryota > Viridiplantae > Streptophyta > Pinopsida > Pinales > Pinaceae > Picea > Picea mariana. The sequence goes on along the minus strand of JASDQU010506186.1, from coordinate 12,250 downwards.
TGATCAGTTTCCTCTTAGCAGGGAGAGTTGATCTGTTGAGAAAATATTGGGGACAAATCCCCCTTATCTCTAAAGACATCTAAGAATCATTCGAGTCAGTTTGGCTCGAATCCAAGTTAAAGGTTGGATCTAAGGGGAATCCCACAACTGATGGAGTCATATCCTCAACTTATCCCAAGAATATCTAAGGTGGTTGAGCCTCTCAAATCCTATATAAGGAGGGATTCTCATGGTGAAATGGGGGAATAATCAGTGAAAAGTATTGTCATTTTGATTGTGGATATTTTGAGCAAGGGGTTGGACAAGGAGGACTTTGTGAGGTTGTTGCATCTGCATCTACAATTTTGATGCAGGAGTATCATCAGCAAGCACATGTGGTAGGACAACTCAATGCCTGAGGACCAATTTGGAATCTTGAACGTTGGCCAGTACTGCAATTTTTGAAGCTGATAGAAACAAAAGAGGAAAGATCACGCGCGTGGAAACAAATTGAGCACGCGTGATTGGGGAGTTAACCCTAGTCTCAATGTAATTGTAGTTAGATAGCAGTTAGTTTTTCTTTTGAAGGACCCTCTGATATAAAGAAAGGTTTTGTACGCTTTAAGGAGAGAGTTGCATAAAATTGCACATCATTGTGAAAGTTGCAAAGAATAGCGAGAGTTGTAGGTAGAGGGGCAAAAGTAGAGTTGCAAGTAGAGTTTTTGAACAGTAGTTGTTTTTGGTTTTCATTGTAATCATATTTTCATTTGGAATGAAGATAACCGAGGAAAATTGATACAAATGTGTGAGACTATTGTTGCTTGCACTTCTCTTTTATTGTTGTTCTTTCTTTTCCAAGAATGATTGAATCTTACTGTGAGTGTATGTAACTCAAAAATGATTGCATAACTCAAGATCAATTTTCTCCATGAGTCGGTGCAAGGTGTGCACACAGTCTGCAAGGAGTGCGTCGACAGGGTCTATTTAGACTCGTAAAGCTCAGGAGGAACAACGTGAGATTTTCTTTGCAAAGAGTGTAAAGCGACTGCCGCAAGGTGCGCACAGTCGTCTACAAGAATTAAAGATCTTGCGCAAGGAGTGCAGGATTCTAGAATTCGACTCAAATTCGAAGCAACTTCGTAAGAAGTAGAACGACGAGAACTGAGAAGCGCCAGGAAGGCATAAAGGATTATTTTTAAGAATTCTTTAATATGAGATTGATGAATTTCCCAGAAGAGCGAGAAGTGCTTGGAGAATCGAAATATTTAAGGAGATCAAGCTCAAGAGGGGTAGCACTTTTCAAGAAAGTGTGAACGAGATCCAAGAAACGGACTCGCAGGAAGAACAAAGGTCAAATCCTTTGAATCTTTCAAAATCCTTCTAAGTCGGAAGAAAGTTTAAGCTCGGGAAAGACAACACTTTCCAAGAAAGGGTGGATGAGATCCAAGTACCAGACTCGCAGGAAGGACAAAGGTCAGAACCTTTGAATCTTTCGAAAATCTTCTAAGCCTGAAGAAAGTTCAAAGCTCAAAGGAGAGGTAGCATTTCCAGAAACACAGGCGAGACTCAGAGTCATCGGGCTCGTAGAAGGATCAAGGGTCGAAGCCTTCAACACTTAGAGAATTCTTCCAAGACGGGAGAAATTCCAATCTCAAGAGGAGGAGTGACATCTATCGTTAGATCAACTACAGAGGAGAGATCTGGACCGCCCGATCAGCGTCTAGACAATGAGAATAAAGAGCAAAGGAGAAAATATCGTAGTCGTTCGATCTAAGCGCAGGGGAAAATATCACAGTTGTTCGATCTTAACGCAAAGGAAAAGATCTCATCTGTCAGATCTAAGCACATGGATCAACAACTGTTGATCTAAAGGTAAGGTGTTCACACCTTAACCTTCTAAAGACAGAATCCAAAGACCTGAGGAGCTAGGAGCCGCAACAATCCTAGCCATCCATCAAGGAGGACATGTGGCGAGAGCTTAGCATTTCGCTGACTCGCAAAGCAAGAAGGTCAAAGAACATAACTGTTTGAACTCGTGATGTGCGAAATCGTGATTTAATCGTGGTCATCCATCAAGGAGGACACGTGGCGAGAGCTCATCATTTCGCTAACTCGCAGAGTGGGAAGGTAAAAGAGCAGAGTTGTGAGGATTTGTGAAGTACGAATGCACGAAAATATCACAGTCGTTGATCGTTCCAAAATCATCGAGACCGTCTGTTTTCAAGGAGGATACATGGCAAGAGATCAGCATTTCGCTGACTCGTGACTTGAAGGAGTCAAAGGTTGAACCGTGAGAACTCGCAAAATGTGAAATCGTGACATGATCTGAATCATGGATCAAAGGGGAGATCTGAACTGTTGATCCAATGCCATCACAATTTCGGCCATCGGGAGAATGGAGGCAAGGAGAATCCAAAGTCACAAATCATGAAATCGCAAAAATATCACAATCGTTGATCGAAGGGGAGAGTTGAACCGTAGATATAACCTTGTTGGGATTTTTTGATTTGGGAAATCAGAGGCAAGGGTCTTGAGAACTTGTGAATCGTGAAATCGCGATTTGATAGCATTCGTCGATCAAAGAAAGATCTGGACTGTCGGTCCAAGCATCATCGGAATTTCAGGTATCGGGGGAATGAAAGAAGCAATACTCCTAGAGTCGTGACATGCAAAATCACGATGCGCCTTTCACTTAAGTGTGTGGTCACTGCTAATGGTTACATGAGGGAAGGGGCTTAGCTAGAGGAGAGCTAGCGCTTAATTACACTGAGGATTTAAAGTGTTACGGAGAAGCCCGTGGGTTCCATAGAACCTGTGCCTTAAGAAGAAGGGGGCCTATTCAGTTAATTGAGGTTCTGAAGGGAACAAAGATTTTATCAAACTCATATTCTTGGTCGATCCTAGACCAAGAGGTCGCGCAACCCTTAGGGTAGAAGGGGGGTCTGCATCAAGTTTGTAAGCACCTTTTTTTGTTCTCATTAATATATATGCTTGGCCTATTTCCTTCAATTTTGTGTACATTTTCATGGGCTTGTCTCTTTTTGATGAATCTAGTGTTAAACTAATCTTGGTAGAATAGGAAGTATGTTTTGTCTTCATTGTCTATTGGATTGCAGAACTCATTGAAGGACTTGAAGATCAAGTTCAATCCGTACCGAGTGAGGACAAACTTCAGAAAAAGGTACTCATACTTTCTTCCTCTTTTCCTTGACTAGTTTAGCTACATTTAAAGGAATGTCAGTGTTCAATGTTAGCATTTTTTTGTCTTGGTCATAGAGGTCTAGAATCCAAGAGGACATTCACCTATCCACTGGGGAATTTTCCTACAACACCAAGGCCACAACCTATGGTGGGGTCCGCGCAGCAGGAGAAAATACATCCTTAAGACATCATGGGGAAACCAAAGTCAAGTTGGGAAGCATAACCAGAGGCGGGGACATCTAGCATGCCAGTATGGAGAAAGGGGAAACAACCTATCGCATGATCCCCACGCAAGCAGCCTAATGCTGCAATCATTTTACCGCGCATACCATAGGGGGTACAGGCCATGCCAAACTTACTAGGATGCATCGAAAGATTGTGGTACACAGACCACGATGTGTCTGAAACCAGCGAATTCCCAGAATTTTTTCAGTAGGTGTACATGGAGAGCCTGGGCATAGGGCCATTCAAAGATCTAATGATATAGCCAAAGTAATGGGCAGAAGGCTTGGAAAACACATGAATTCTAAATTTGTTGGAAATTTCCCACTTCGAAAGGGGAAAGGAGGTTAACAACTGCATCAAGCAATTGCTGGCGGTCCTCCATGGAGGAATTTTGTGGCTAGATGAACCAATCTCCATAGATCTAGAGTTAATTGCATTCATCACAGGCCTTCCATCAAATGGTGAGAACCCCGCGCAATACCTAAATGAAAAAACAAAGGAAAAGTCTCTCACAAAAGAGATGAAGAAGACATATGGGATGGAGAGATGATCGCGTGGAATTATTATAAAGAGAATCAATGATGCATCCACCAGGATGGCCACGAAGTTAATGGCATGCAAGCTACTTTGCAAATTCCACAAGGAGGAGGTCCCTGCAAGGGTTGTCGCAGCAGCACAATGTGCAAATGACACCATGCTCAGTTGGGCCCCATACTTGTTGAACTTGTTCCTAGACAACTGCTAGGATGCGCAAGACTTGGGAACAAAGTTCCATTACTCCTGGATGATGATTTTGATAGCATTAATTGGATGGAAAGAGCCTCCCTACTCATACTTCTGCAATTGAGTAGGACGTTGTCACGCAACATGGTACATGTCGATGGGAAGCACTTTGAACCCCAAGCAAAGAAGTGGAAATGTCAACATCTCTGCTCAGTATCTCAGCGACATACAAGACAACATATACAACACTTGGAGGATAACTCCGGAAGTGGTCGTGTAATATTAATAGATATCCAAGTTTAGAGCTACGTGGAACAACATGTGGATCCAAGCACGCAGGGATCCAGAGAAAGAATGGATTCAACTTCGATTCTACATTAATGAAAAGGAAGTTGGAATGGCAATGAGAGATTGGCAGGACGAACAGAAGATCCCAGTCATTACCAAGGACATGCCAAAGGGAACAGATGTAGAAGCAGGGTCATCCAAGACATATGCCAAAGGGAACTACACAGCAGCCAAGAAACCAACACAACAAGGGAAGCTCGGTCAGAAGACAGCGGCACAGAAGAAGGGCAGCGCTCAAAATAAGGATGTGCAGATAGGAAAGAAGGACAACTCCCCAACACAAGAAGAACAAGGAAGGGGGGACACAACGACGAAGGAAACCCCATCGGCAACCACTCCATAAGAGACAAGGCCACCCAAATGGCCAATTATACATACAGATGGGTCACGCAAGAAGGCCAAGTCCCATAAACAAATCCTGGAATATACAATCACCGAGGATGATGTCGATCTCGTCACAGAAAGAGTATAAGATCGCATAGTGGAGGAGTTTGAAGAGGCTAAGAATAAAATAGAAAGGATAAGGAATGAGTTGGACGATATTAAGGAGGTCTTGGAACAGATACAAGCAGTGAAAATGCAATAAAGGGGAATAGAACCGATCCCCCGAGCAACAGAAGCCGAGGACAGGACTAAGCAGAAGGAAGAAGACACCATCCAGACCGTAGCACAAGCAAGTCTCAGCTTTCAAATAACAAAAGACATGTTTCAGGTCGACGAGGCCATAGCTTAGATGCCACTGAAAGACTTGGTGCAGCTACAGTTGGTACTAGCTCAAATACCAACAAAGGCATTGTACAGACTGTAAGTCAGTGTCGTGCAATAAGTGCAATCGTGAGCTAGAACAGACGTGACGAAATTGCAAGGCAGCCAGAAATGGAAAGGAGGCACTAGAACTGGTGGTAGAGTAGGTAAATATGGAAACACAAGATAAGAAGCAATGCCCAGATAACTTAGAGCAGAAGCTGAAGGAAGTCTTCACAATAATTTCAGACAGCGCGCAGGAAGCCACGAGAAATGTTGAATAATAGATTCAAATCATTGCGCAAATGCTCAAAGACTACAAAAAGGAGATTGAGGATCTCAAAGAAAAATTAACACCCACCACCCCTCTTGAAGTCACAGCCGAAAGGGAACTGTAGGCGGCTTTACAAGTGGAAATAATGGAGAAAGAATCTCAAAAGGTCACACAACTTTTTGACAGGACCACGCATCTATGGACGACATTGGAGGAAGATGATAAGGTCCAACAATTAGATCAGCGAGAGGAGGAGATCAACACTACAATCTAGGAGCCGAAGCAACGATAAAACTCCATGAGCATTATAGAGCGGTTGAAGGGCGTGCAGGAGATGAAGACCCTACAAACAAAATTGAAGACTGCGCAAAATAACAAACAGGCCAGGCAAGCCTAGTTAGAACCTCTCCAGGAGTAAGAAACACAAATAATTGCGAAACTAGAGGAGGAGAAGACAAGAATGGCCCAAAATCATGCAGAGAGCGCATAATTTCTCAAGGAACATGTCACAGCATAGAGGATAGAAGAGATTACAGGGAAAGCTATGCAAGTTAGAGAAAAAGGGGAAGAACTAGAAGGGAAATTTCACATCTTGGTAGAGGCTATTCAGGGAGTGCGCACCACCTGAGTGGCTTGAGACGAGCCACATGTCAGTTTTGGGGGCATGTTGGGCCCAAGTCTATTTTGAGGAAAGACCTATTTTTTGAAAGGAAGACCTAATTTTGGAGCACATACAACAAGTGGCAAGAAAGCAGCATACAAGAAAAGAAGGAAAAACAGCTTGCAGAAGAAAACACAATGTGGCAAGCAGGAAGACAAGCCTAACCGGAATAGGGTTAGGGTTTTTGAAAAGGATTGTAACGGCTACAAGCCTATAAAATAATATAAATAAGAACCTAGGAGGTCTAGGTCGAGGTTGGTTGGTGTTGATTGTTGAGTAGTTGATCTAAGGGAATGTTGATTGTAATAAGTCTAGTAGAAGAGTCGAATAAGCTAGTCCTTGAGGGTTAGGTCACAGGTTGTGGAGCCTGGTGTGATCTAGTCCACCTCATAAATGATTATTACCTTGATCTTGATTGTATTACTGAAATGTAATGAGCACAGCATAAGATTTTTCATCAGATTAAATAAAAGAGCAGAGGAGCTAGATCTTTGTGGACGTAGCCCCAGGGGGGGTGAACCATGGTAAAAACCATGTTTTGTGTGATGTTTATTAGATGCTTAATTTATGTTAATAGTTATTTTATGAATGAATGATTAACTAGACGGATTAGTCTGCATGCAAGAGGATAAAGATGAATGAATCCTTGAAATAATTGAATCAATAACAAGGTTAATACATAAAGAAAGATAATATACACTTCCAGATCCCCACTCATTCCTAGACTGCACAGACCTAGGTATTGCAGTCACCCATAAAAGCTATCATAGGTGAGACGGTGTGGTACACTCTGTGCGCAATGTTTCCTTCTAGTTCACCAGGAAGATCGATAGTTTTAGAGGGTTTTGTTGGAAACATGTTGAGATCCGAACCTAGTTTGTCCCAAGAAGAGAAAGAAATATCTAATCAACAACGATGCAAGTAGAAACAGTGATTCCACATATTTTACATGCATGTTAACTGCTCTACATGGTCACCATGCATCACACTCACACTTATATGGGTTTGATCCTCCCTCCCTAGAGATCACCTAGTCACTAGATTCCATGGCCTTGTTTAGAAGCACTCACTGATCTGAAGCATTCACTGGTCTTCTTAAGCATTAGGAGCTAGGAATCGATCATTATGTGCAACAGGGTGGATGGAATTAGTTAGGGTTTGATTAGATAGCTCGTGGAATCCTCGGTAAAGGGAGCTCAGAAGGTGTTTGATTGCATTCAAGGCACCTGAACACAGATAGTTTGATAGATGTTGGTTATCCTAGTGCAAATTATCTTGGGTATGTAGTACAGTCTCATCCTGGTCTGATACATGTAAGTCAAGGAAAATTTATCTGAAAAATCCATAGCTTCTAAGTTATTTCCTTTCTTTATGCATTTTTGTCAAGTGAAACAGTGAACTTTGGTTAAAATTTTGTTGTAATGGCCAGCATATCTTTGCCTCCAGGGTTTTGAATGCAGAGAAGTGCTAGTGTTTTTCTTGAAAATATGTATTGCAAAGAGCTCCCTATTTTTCTCCACTAGATATAGGAGACATTACTATCAAATTTTCTACAAACACAGATGCCATAAATTCCTTAATTTCTCAAAAAATTATTTAAGAACTAAAATTTACGAGGAGATTCATGATACATATCAAGGTTGGGGTCTATGAGGAGATTTTTAGGATTCCTCCCAATAAGACTAATCTCATGTTTGTGGGCGATGGCATGGATAAGACTGTGATTACGTGGTCTACGTGGGTGCCTTCCCTTCCCGGTGTTCCCTCTACATATGACTCTGCCACTATTGGTAATACTCATCATGGTTCCTATTCTTCTTCACATCAAGTTGGAATTTTGTTTTCTTGAGTTTGGTTTTTTTATTGTGCTTGATGATGGTGTGATTGTTGGTTGCAAATTACTAAAATTACATGGAAATTACATGGAAAAGGTGTTGTCACATATCCCAACAAAAAACAAGTTTCTGAATAATACATTTTACTATTATCAGAAACCACAAGAAAAAGGATATATGTTTTTTCATAATTATATTAAAAAAAATTCATTAGTTTGGAAATGGTTTACAATGCAATATCTGCATCATTCTCTGGCAGAGGTAAAACAAAATTATAAAACATAACTTTTTTGTTTGAATACAAACAATCAGTTCGACAAGCAAGTTCATATTACAAATAAGATGTATTTTTCATAGCTTGAATTTCATATTCCTCAATTCCAGTAAATCTTATTTTAGATTGTTGGCAATTTCTAATTGATTTGGTTTCACAATTACAGCTATAAATGTTGATGGTTTCTCAGCACGAGCCATTGCATTTGAAAATGCATCAGGGTCAGGCAGTCAACAAGCAGTACCCCTAAGAGGACATAGTGATTCATTCATTTAAGAGCTAAAATTTAAGAGAATAGGCACAATGTCATGGAAAATATCCATTCCTAAGAAATATTCAATAGAGAAATATAGTAGTTCACCATTCCATTTCATAAAATAGCAGCTTATATCTAGGCTAAAGTTTAAGAGAGACACATTCTTTAGAAACATCTCTCGACAAAACAAATTAAGTACAGACTTGGATTTAACAGCTAATATAGGCCAATCTTTATAGAAACGATGCATTTTAGGGAAACATCCCTGCACAAAAGTTTTAAACCAAAAAATCAGGTAGAAAAGTTGCATTTCACAAAATAACAGTGATCAAGGATAAACTTTAAGAGAAACCACGTAGTTTTATGCAAAACATCTATCCATAAGAAATTTAATTAACGAAAATCGTGAAATAAGCATGAAGTTATAATGGGTCTTCGTTTTGCACGTTATCTTTTAAGCATCTCAGAGTCATACTTGTATTCATTTATCATATTCATCTATCAAGCAGCAGGTAACACGACTCAGAATCCTCCTGAGATTCATCTGTAGCAGGGGCAGACAATGAACTCCTCGGTGTTGTTAAAGAATAGTAAAAGTCCATCATCGAAACAAAGATCACAACACCTGGTGAAGCTCAATATCACAACACCTGTGAAGTTGCTGCCACGCAGAGATGCACCTAACACATATTAGCTATGGACTATGCATGGGAAAACATTTTGCGAAAACAGTTAATGTTAGGGAAGTAATGCTAACTTGAAAGTTAGCATTACTTCATCTTCTATCATGTTTGTTTCTTAAGTTTAAGTTCAAACCAGGTAAAGTATAACTTTGCCTCGATATGAGGCCAAATAAGAGGCCAAACTCAAAACTAATGATAAAATATCAAATGCAAGTCCAAAAATTTAGGAATTTGGAAAAACTTTAGGTTAAATTTGTTGGTTTTTGTGCAATATTAATAAATATTTATTTAAATTTAATATCTTTTAGTACATATTGAGAGTTGCAAATTTTTATAAAGGAAAAAAATATAATTATTTCTTCAAATTCTTACATTTTAATAAAAGTTTGGAAAAAAAAACAATTTTTTAACACTTTGATAAATATGAGAAAAAAAATACTTTATTTAAAAACTCAAAAATATATTTGATTTATATATATATATATATATATATATATATATATATA
>JASDQU010506185.1:11964-23769 GCA_032191745.1 Picea mariana | reverse complement strand
CGTCGTTTCTAATCGGTTCCTGTTATTCTCGTAGCACTGAACGACTTGGAATTGGAGGTTCCATTCAAGTCTCTCTTCAGTACCTTGAATCTCCAGACCAAGAAGATCTTGGCTTTTGAGTTTTTCATCCTCAAGCTTCCGAAAGCCTGTCACCCGAGGTAGTCTTGCTCACCCTTCTCACAAGTCTTCCTTCTACCACCCTTTAATATATTTACTGACAGAAATTGGATCAAGACCTCCTTTGCTGCATACATACCAGGCCCAGTCTCTTGAGTTAAAGTTTTATCTTCTTGAGTCTTTACCCATTCGATCACCCCATTTATTAAATCATGACATTAAACTGATGGGTGTCGGGCTCTGCTCCTGCAAGCAATCCAGGTGTGACTTCCGATGCTAACATTTCTGGTGCCGTTGCCGGGGAGGAAGTTGAATATTTTCCCCGGGATTGAACGACAACGATCAACTGATTCTGAAGGTGCATCAGATATCAAAATTATCAAGATTGCTACTGTGCACCTGGCGACTCCATTGTGACGACTCCGCTGGGGAAAACCTGCTCTGATTAATTGTGGCTTTCAGAGGCAGACACACGCGGTCTCACTCCAAGCTGCCTCTAGCTACACCTGAAGCTGACCCAGAGGTGGTTCTCAGAAGAAGAAAGAGCTTTGCAAAAGAAGTTTCCATCGCCGAAACAGGTAATCCTCCATCTCCTTCTATGAGAACTCATTTTTCTCCTCCGTAGTTTCTTAATAGACCTCCTTTAGAGGTTTCCCATTTCTTGAATTTTGGGAGTGTTCCTGCTAAGTTTCCCCTCCTAGTCTGTGTTTGGAGGGAGAAATTCTTGTCACTCCCCTCTCCTCTGAAGTTGTTCCTTGGCGTAGATACGGGACTACAAAATATTTCCCCACTCTTGCACAAAGCAGAGCACTGGCTGATTCGAGCTCATTAGCCTTCTCCTTGAATCCTCTCTTGTTTCCCACTCCACTTCGAGACTCATTCCCAATAGCCCCTTCGCAAACTCCTTCTCCTCCAAGTTCTCCTCCACCTAATATTCCTATGGCTAGTGCTAATCCCCCTATGAATAGAATGGATGCCATAGTCGCTGCTAGGTATGCTCCCTTAGTCCTACCCCATCCTATGAATCCTCTTCCTGCTGGAGACTACTTGAAGTACATGCCCAAGTTCACCGAGGAAGGGGACATAACCACAGAAGAGCATTTGGCTGCTTTCTACAGTTATGCAGACAACCTAAACATTGAAAATGAAGATCTCTGGATGAGAGTTTTCATCCAGAGCTTGGATGGTGAGGTGAGGAAATGGTTTAGAGGATTGGCCCCCGGATCTATTGCTGGAATTGAAGCCCTGGATAGTTTTTTCCTGAGGCAGTGGGGAGATAGGAAGGATTTCATGTATTACATGACAGAGTTTGGGTCTCTAAAGAAAATGGAAGGAGAGTTTGTCTCTGACTTCTCCAAGAGATTCAATAGGATGTATAATAATATTCCCATAGAGATAAAGCCCTCAGAAGCCTCTGCCCAAATTTCCTATGCTGGTGCATTCGACCCTGATTTCTGTCTTCTATTAAGAGAAAGAAGAGCCACCTCCTTAGCTCAAATCAAAGATGCAGCCGTAGAAGTGGAATCCAATGTATTAGCAGCTAACAGACTGAGGAACAAATCCGACGCAGACAAAAGAAAGGGAAAATCCTAAGCCTCAACTTCTGGCTCATTAGTACCCCACCCTTATGTGGATGAACTAGCCAAGATGATGAAGTTTCTGTCTGAAGAGATGGAGAGATTGAAGGTGGAAAGGAAGAAAATGTACAAGGGACCGCAGGGCACCAAAATCAAAGGGGGTTTCAGAAGGCCAAATAATATTTCTCCCCCGACTATGCACAGAGAGAGGGGAAGAGACAGAGAAGACCAGAGAATTCAGGCCCCTTTTCAGAACAATTTGGTGGCCGATGAGGAAGAAAGAGAAACAGATGAGCTTGATCCAGAAATCCACTGCTTAGAATACACTCCTCCTTTTCCTCATCTCACTCAAGCATCTTATGAGGAGTCTCTCATGGATAGTCATCTAAATGAATTGAGCAAGGGAGAGAAGGCTAGCGACGACCGATGCAGGTATAACCCGAGGTCCAACAAAAATACAACAACACCTGATATTCCTGAGTAGTCCACCAGAACAGAGAAACCTGCTAATGAAGTGGCAGACAGTCACAGAGGTAAGAAGGCTCAACCCCCCTCTCCCATTGTTCACAATCATGTTCCTGAAATAAGAGAAACCCCAAAGCTTACATCTTCTTTTAATTTCGAGCATGAGATTCAAAAGATCATAATCCATGTGCCCCTCGCCGAGCTAATCAAACATGAAGAATTCAAAAAGCGCTTCTCTAAGATTTTGCAGTCTGAAGCCTCATCCCCTCTTGCAGACTCCATCAATTTTCAAGATGAGAAGCCAGCCGTCATCCTAGGTCCCATGGTAGAAGACAAATATGATTCATCCCCTCCCTTCTATACCTCCCTGAACATACATGATAAAGTGTTTCATAATTGCCTCATGGATTCAGGGGCTTCTCACAACCTCATGCCCAAAACTGTCATGGAAGAGTTAGGACTAGAAGTCACTCGAGCCTATCATGACCTCTATTCCTTTGACTCCAGGAGAGTTCAGTGTCTTGGATTTATTAAAGACCTGGTCGTGACCTTGTTTCAACTACCCATGAAAAGTGTGGTCATGGATATTGTAGTGGCCGATGTTCCCCCCAAGTTTGGTATGTTGTTATCAAGATCTTGGATAAAAAGACTAGGGGGAACCTTGCAGATGGACCTCACATATGCTACTATCCCAGTGTTTGGAGGAGAGCATAGAAGACTATACAGGGAAGCCGAACTGGCCTACATAATCAGCGATGAAGCCAACCCCACCAATCATCCCATCTTTGCCTTAGACACTGATTTAGGCTCCAATTTACTACAGCTCACCCATGCCCCCAAGCCTCCTCTCAAACTCAGAAAGAGGCCCACCATTTCCCCTAAATTTCCTCCCTTCATCACCCCCATCTGGAAAATGTTCTTTGATGGAGCCTCTTCCAGGGAAGGCGCTGGAGCTGGGGTGGTTTTTGTGTCACCTGGTCAGGAAACTACATCTCTGTCATACAAATTAGAATTCGAAGCTACCAACAATGTGGCAGAGTATGAAGCTCTTGTCCTAGGATTAAGAGCCACGAGGGAAATGGGAATTCAAGAGGTAGTAGTGTTCGGAGATGCTGAGTTAGTAGTCCAGCAGATTCGAAGTGCTTATCAGGCCAAGCATCCTCGACTCAGGAGCTACAGAAATGAGGTATGGGACATAATTGATAGTTTCTTCTCAGTGTTTAACATTTATTTCATCCCAAGAGAGGAGAACACAGTGGTAGATTCCTTGGCTACATCAGCAAGTAATTTCAAAGTACCCTTGCCGCCCAAATTTAAGTATGATGTAGAAGTAAAATACATGCCCTCCATACCTGACAACGTCAAACATTTGAAGGTGTTTGAGGACAATCTCAAGATCAAAAAGTTCTTGGAGACTATCGAAGAGTTTTCAGAGATGCATATCGACCAAGATTCTGTCTTTGAGGAAGGGCTTGATGGGGGTAAGTGGTTGAGTAAAATAGCAAAGCACGACATTATTGAACTGCCTAGCAATCACATTCTGAGGGGACTAGTCCCTTTAGAAAGATTGTTTGGTGGGAATGATGTGGCAGTAAAGAGTAGAGTTTCAGATGAAGATGCTGACACAACTGAGTGCAACATTGGCACACCAGAGAAGCGTAAGTTTGTCAAGTTGTCAAAGGGTTTGACCAGAGAGCAGAGGGACGAGTACATTGAGTTGCTGAGAGAGTTTGTTGATGTGTTCACGTGGACCTATGAAGACCTCAAGACATATGACACATCCGTCATCGAACACAAGATCCCACTGAAAGAAGAGGCAAAGCCATTCAGGCAGAAGCTAAGACAGATAAATCCCATGTTGCTTCCCGTCACGGAGAAAGAAGTGAAGAAGCTGTTAGAAGCCCAGATAATCATCCCCTTAAGATATTCCGAATGGGTGGCCAATTTGGTTCTGGTAAGGAAGAAAAGCGGAGAAATTAGGCTTTGTGTCGACTTCACGAACCTGAACAGGAGCTCAAAGAAAGATAATTATCCCCTGTCCAACATGGAACACATGTTGCAGAGGGTAACTGGTGCATCTAGGATATCCATGATTGATGGATTCTCTGGTTACAATCAGATATCAGTCATGCCCGAGGAAAGGGAAAAAACGACCTTCACCACCCCTTGGGGGACATTCATGTATGCCAAAATTCCTTTTGGATTGATGAATGCAGGAGCCACATTTCAGCGAGCCATGGACATAGCCTTCATCGGGGAGAAAGATAATTTTGTGGTGATCTATATGGATGACATAACAGTCTTCTCCAAGTCTGAAATAACAGGTTTGGCCTATCCCTGAACCCCAAGAAATATTTGTTCACTATGAAAGAGGGGAAGTTAATAGGCCACATAGTATCAACAGAGGGAGTGAAGATTGATCCTAACAGGGTAGAAGCAATTCAGACCCTATCACTTCCCAGATCTAAGAAGGAAGTTCAAGCCTTTTGGGGGAAGATTAATTTTCTAAGGAGATTCGTCTCAAATTTTGTTGAATTGGTGAAATGCATCACAACCATGCTCAGGAAGGGAAATGAAGTCAAATGGACTGCTGAACCCAGGGAATATTTTGTACAAATAAAAAGGGCATTGACTGAGGCACCTGTGCTAATCAGTCCAGATTATTCTAAAGATTTCTTGATTTTTTCTTTTGCTTCTTGTGATACAGTAGAAGCGGTCTTGTTGCAGAAAAATGATCAAGGGAAAGAGCAACCTATTGCCTTCTACAGCAAGGCATTGAGATATGCAGAACTCCGGTACGAGATCATGGAGAAGTAGGCATATGCCTTGGTGAAAGCTATCAAAGCTTTCAGAGTCTATGTCCTGCACTCAAAGATCACTGCATATGTTCCTTCAACCTCTGTGAAGGACATTCTTATACAACCTGACATAGATGGAAGAAGAGGTAAGTGGATTGCCAAGATCCTAGAGTTTGATCTGGAGATTAAGCCCACCAAGTTGATAAAGGGGCAGGGTTTAGCCAAGCTGCTAGCTGAATCAAATTGCAAGACTTTGGGGATTAGTCTCATCAATGCCTGTTCAGAAAATCCGCAAGTCGAATCATCCCGTAGGAATTCTCAGAATGCTTTATCCCTAGCAACATGCCCCTGGTACAAGGATATCCTGTATTTCCTTCAAGAATTAAAGCCTCCTGATGGATTGGGAAAAAACAAGGCAAGAGCTCTAAAGCTCAAGGTGGTCATATACTGCCTCATTGACCAAACCTTGTACTGCAAGGACCCTCTAGGGGTATTTTTAAGGTGCCTGGACCCACAAGAAGCCCAGTAGGTTACGTTTGATTTCCATAGTGGTCTTTGCGGAGGTCATCATTTCTGGAAGATCACAGCTCACAAGATCCTTCGGGTAGGGTATTACTGGCCCACTTTGTTCCCTGATGTCTGCAGAGAAATCAGACCTTGCATCAAATGCCAGAAGTTCTCAGGGAAGCAGCAGCTCAAATCTCTTCCATTGAATCCTGTAGTAGTTTCAACACCCTTTCAGTAGTGGGGATTGGACTTCATTGGAGAAATTCATCCTCCCTTGAGTGGCTAGCACAGATGGATCCTGACTGCAACAGATTATTTCACCAAATGGATAGAAGATGTCCCCACCAGGAGCACTTCTCACAAAGTAATTATCAACTTCCTGGAGGATATCATAGCCAGATTTGATTGCCCTAGAAGAATTGTCACTGACAATGCCTCCCCCTTTCGGTCTGAGCCTTTGGTCAAGTTCTGTGAACAATTTGAGATTTCACTGATCCACTCTACTCCCTATTATCCTCAAGGAAATGGACTGGCAGAGTCTTCCAATAAAATCCTGATCAAGCTTATTAAGAAATTACTGGAAGTCAATAAAGGGGCCTGGGATTCGAAGCTCAAATTTTCTCTGTGGGATGATCGGGTGACAACCAAGAGGTCACTGGTCATCTCACCTTTCGAACTTGTTTATGGAGCAGATGTTGTTTTCCCTACTCAGCTCGCTGTATCTGTGGAGAAATTCCTCCAAGACTCTGAAGGAGAGCTCGACCATATGATCAGAAGGATTCATCAAATAGTGGAAGTACAACAGATTAGGGAATAAGTCATGAACAGGGCCCACAATCATCAACAGAAGATCAAGCAGGCTTTTGACAAGAAGAGAAAAAAGAAAGAATTCGAGCAAGGTGATCTGGTGCTCAAGTGGGATGCACCTAGGCAGGAAAAGGGCAAGCACAATAAGTTTGATGCCCTCTAGTTTGGGCCTTTCAATATCCTTGAAGTATTCTCAAACAACACTTTCAGGTTGCAGGATTTGGAAGGCAAAGAAGTTTTTAGTGGCCCAGTAAATGGGCATTTCTTGAAAAAATGTTTTTTGTGAGCCGCAGTCGGCTCTTTTGTTTTTGTAAATATTGTTTTTATTTTTCAGCTTAATAAATGACTCCATAGCCCAACAACAAGGCACTGAATCTGCAAAAGAAGTCCTTAGAGCATCACAAGGATGACTCTATCCCCCATGGAGACAAATGTTAGCGATATTTCTTGTAATGAGGGGTAAAATGTGAGGGATTGGGTTAAAAACCCACTTGCCCTAAGTTCGGGGTGCAAAATGCGCATGTGCTAAGAGACAGTCAAATCTGGATGGCAGGGAGTAGAGTGCCCAGATCAATGGCGCACGTCAGATTTCGGAGCCTCCCTACCTTTCTACCTTTAAGCGAAGGGGGGGGGTACGGAATCGAGGGTGCACCTATTCAATGATCACGATCATGGCGCCAAGATCAACGGTGCGTGAGGCAATTCCGGACCCCCCCCGCCTTTCTACCTTTAAGCGGAGGGGGGGGTCCGAAATCAGGCATACATCTTTCCGATGGCCAAGATCGGCGCGCCCGGATCAACGGCGCTTGGATGGTCCAATCCTTCTCAGCTACTCTACTTTTAGCCAATGTGGGCCCCTTTCCGTCCGTGTGGTTTCTTCCCCCATCTCACCATTCACCATGTGTCCCGCTCCGTTCCATGTCAACCTCCCATTAATAACAAGCCCATTGTATCTCATCTTCTGCTCCCTTCGCTTATTTCCTTCCACCATGTGTCTTCCCCTATAACCTCTCTCACACCTCATCACTTCTTACCTCACCTTCACAATGTTGGCACCACCACTCCTATTATGCGCCTTGTCCTTSGTGGTGGCCAGCATGCCTATTCATCAGGCAGTTCAGTTAATCCAGGTGGCAGTGCGAGGGGTCRTCCAAGTCCCAAAGGTGCCGAGTTGGCYGGGCCATCCTCAATCCCAATGAAGCAGTTATTGAGGTGGTTGGTGGTGGTTAGACATCACCTCTGCCATAATGGGAAAGTCCGACAAYGAATTAAGAGMACGTCGATTCGCCCATGAAACTGTCATAGGTTCGATTGCGTCTGCCATAAGTTGCACGATCGTTCAAATATTGCAGGTGCAGATTGTCAAGAGCCATGCAGACRCAAAKTTTTTAATGCAACGTCTCGATGTTKTTGTTGTTGTTGTTGTTGTTGTTTTGAGTATATGTAGGCGTTTTCTCCATTTTTGTATCTATCAATGGTTAAGCAAAGCYCCCGACTGTAAAGTTTTGATGAAGCACTGGTCGTTCTGGTTTATGTAAAAGCATTTGAGATTTCTTACTTTATGGATGTCAGCCTCTTTCCCATCTCTTGTACACTGTGTTAGAACGACTCGGAATTGGAGGATCCAGTCGAGTTGTAGCTGTTATAGGATGATGTAGGTTGGATCACTGTAACAGTTACGTCGTTTCTAATCGGTTCCTGTTATTCTCATAGCGCTGAACGACTTGGAATTGGAGGATCCAGTTGAGTCTCTCTTTAGTACCTTGAAGCTCCGGACCAAGAAGATCTTGGCTTCTAAGTTTTTCATCCTCAAGCTTCTGAAGGCCTGTCGCCCGAGGTAGTCTTGCTTGCCCTTCTCACAAGTTTTCCTTCTACCACCCTTTAATATATTTACTGACAGAAGTTGGATCAAGACCTCCTTTGCTGCATACATACCAGGCCCGGTCTCCTGAGTCAAAGGTTTATCTTCTTGAGTCTTTACCCATTCGATCACCCCATTTATTAAATCGTGACATTAAAGTGATGGGTGTTGGGCTCTGCTCCTGCAAGCAATCCAGGAGTAACTTCCGACGCTAACAGACACACAATGACATATTAGAAGTATTTTTCTAGTGGCACTCTCTTTTTTGAGTGATTTTGTTGAATCCTCATAGGAAGGTGATTTCGAGAGTGCCTAGGGTCATTGTGACTAATATGAGAAAACTCGTAAGTAGATATATCCCTCTCAATGATTGAAAATTCTTAAATTTATTATTATATCCAAGGCCAATGATAATTTACCACCACTTTGTGTCCAATTTTGTTTTGTTTTGAAGGGCTTGTGATTTTGCGATGCCACTTGAGGGTTACCATGGCATTCCCACTCAGAGATGGAATTTTATATCCAAATTTCCCATCATGGGGCATTTTGGCTATCAAACATGGTCAATGAATTTAAATTCTCATTGTCAACTATAGGAAATAAGGGTGAATAATAAGCAACAAAATCAACCTTTCTCATGAGTTTCTTTTTTTACATCATGGTAGAGTTTTGCATTCATTTTTTTCAAAATTACAGTTCTATAGGTCATCTTAACATGGTCCAAAATTTATGGGGTCAAATTTCTATGGTTGAAGTTCCCATTAATACTTAGGTCGTAGGATTATGGATTTTGACAAAACTCATATCAAAGTTAGGGGAAAATTTCCGTCGAAAAGGAAGTGCGTTTATCCACTTATTAACTTACTCCTAAGAAATATAGTTAAATACCTTTGATAATTAAGTCAAAAATATCAAATTAACGTGAATAGTTCCAATCCCAACTCTATTCCCACTTTGCAAACTAAACACAATGTTCACTTTCTAAGTGCCATTGGAAATGCAGTGTCTTATTACAAGGAGCATCACCTCCTAAAACAATGGAACCTTATGGAATTTAGGATCTACTCTTTTAGAATGGAACCCTATGGAATTTAAGATGTGCTCTTTTGTTATGCGTTTCGTGGACCCCTTTAGAAACCAATGAAAAATCTCTATTCCTAAATCCCCCTATTCTTATATCCACGGTGCCTCTCCATATACCACGTGTACAATTAATCATCAGGGTCTTAAAAGAATATTTTCTAGCCTCTTTGGAGTCAATAAATCTCCATGTATAAAAGTCATACCCGTCCATAAAAATCAAAGGGCCAAAAAGGAGAAAATACACACACATACAGTTACTGTGCTTTGTCTCTCTTGGTCGCTTTCCCGTGCCCATTTCCTTTGTACTCTTTATTCATTCATTCATTTTTTTTTCTTTTTTTCCTAAGGTCTCTACTTTTGGATCCATCCAGGGTTTCAGGACCTTCATATCTCAGTACCAGAGCCATTCCAGCCTCTAAAATATCGTCTTCCAGTTCCTTTTCTGCAATTTCCACCTCAAATTTGGCTACAAGGGAGTATTTTTGCTTGTGAACGATCCCTAAAGTGCTCAATTATGTTCACCACAAAGGTATTTTGGTTTGAGGGTTGGTTTCTTCTAGTCATGAACTTCATCGATATTTCTCTAAGGTCGCGAGGGTTTCGTCATTACCTTATTTGGAAAAATACAACAGGCATTTTGTAGGTGTGTATAAATGCAATTATGCTTCACTAGTATACAAGATATACATGAAGTGCAAAGAAAAATAAATAATGAACATGTATTATTTTTTATTAATGATCTCACTTAGTTGAAATCACCTCATGTAGTATTGGTAGTTGAATCCTTCTCTAAATTATCAAATGAATGTGTGCAAGGTTGAGACAATGATTTGGACCCATCCTTATCCGTGCCATGATACAAAAACACATAGAATTAAGAACCATCTCTAAACATTATATTGTTAATTCCTCTAACTTTGCATTTCCTTCACTATGATTTACCAAAATGATGAAAACCTTTGAAAGGAATGAATAGTACATGAAATTTAGCAAAACTTTGGACCCTGTAAAATAACTACTCCAAAGTTTAGTTATTTTGAATTTAGAGAATATGAAAGAAGAAACCCACCACATGACATAGAATTAACACCCACCCACCTACACAATGGAAACTTCCACACCAATGTTAACTTAATTTAAGTGGAAGGTTGTGAAATTTCATGCCTTTTTCCATTTTTTATCTCTAGAATAAACCTTAGAACGGAAGGGTTTTATAGTTTAATCAAGCCCCCTCAAAGAAGAACACTAAAAACTACACAATTTGTACAACTCAAGAAACAATTAATATGGCTGAAAATACAAAATTCTATGACTTTACCATAACTTAATATTTTTTTGTTACATCTTCTATACATATGAATTATTCGCATGAGGTGATTACTATAGTCCTTTCTATGCAAGGACTAAAAAGAGAAGAGGAAGTATTTGAATCATGTTTTCTTAAAAAGAGGAGAGGATAGATTTTTGAATCATGTTTTCTTTTGGTCCAATGAAGGTTATTGAGTACTTAGATATTAGCAACAATGTTTTTCATTGCAATGAATTGTAGAACCTTATCAAGCTAGAGGCAAGGAGGGCATGAATAGGAACCTAGATCATGTAAATGAATGTTGTATCTTACTTTGCTTGAAATCACTCTAGTTATTTGAACTACAATTAGGTCAATTGTATTTGAGATGAATACAATAACTTTATAAAGGTTAATTAAGACACTAATGTAGACACATAAATCAAACAATTGGTGAAAAAAACAATAATTTAGGCTAGTACTTGAATTTGAAGATCTCAACAACAACCTAAATGATGATTGCATCTATTCTACAAATCCTACAAACCTATTGTATATTTGAGGGAAATATCATTAGAAGCCTTGTCACGGGGTCTACACATCCTACCCATATCTTTCTCCTCCATTATCACCTTGATATTCTTAGGGTAACACCTACTCTCCTTGTTTTCTTCCTCACTTCCATTTTTCTAGTCCCCTAATCATAGCCTATCATACCTTTATTATTCATGTCTCTTCTTTACCTTATTCTTAATATGCATAGGGAAATGTTTTCCTCTCCTCCTTGTCTTATATTTTCTCTGATTGACCACTTATTTCCTCGATTTTTTTTTATCTTTGATTGTATCCCTTTAGTTCATTGTATTGAGTAGGGCTGAATTCAAGATGACATTCCTTAGTTGAGACTAGTCACCACTCCCTTGCTATATTTCCTAAGAGGTTATCTTTGGCGGTTGCATCCTGTAGCCTATAGATATAAGGTCACCTTCAATTCCATGATTTTTCCTTCCTCTCAATGATCTCCTCCTACCTTCGATGGTTCGTAATTAACGTTGTTTACTTATGTTCCTTTTCCATCCCCATGCTAACATATTCACCTCATGCCTTCAATGATGCCTTTCTAGAATCAATGGCACATGCCCACACTAATGTCACCTTACAATTAATATTAGTTCCTTCAATGGTTCCTTTCCAAAATATTGATAATATCACCTCACCATCATCAATGCCTTTTATGGTTCGTTTTAACATCATCACTTCATGTCTTCATTCATGTCACGTCACGATAGTTCCACCTCTAAT
>JASDQU010506184.1:27618-41840 GCA_032191745.1 Picea mariana | reverse complement strand
ATTGGAGTATTACATGGCCTACCATAGAGGACCTCGAAGGGACTCATCTTTAAGGATGCTTGGTAGCCGTTGTTGTAGGCGAATTCTACCAATGGCAGGTAGTCTTCCCATTTCCTGGGTTGATGCATTACATGCATCCTTAACATATCTTCTAATATTTGATTTACTCTTTCTGCCTGTCTGTCATTTTGAGGGTGATAGGTGGTGCTAAACAACAATTTAGTCTCTAAACCTGCCATCAGTGATTTCCAAAAATTGGAAGTAAATTTTGTGTCTCTGTTAGATATTATCTCCCTCAGTATACCGTGCAGTCGGAATACCTCTTTCATGAATATCTGGGCGATATCTATCGCCTTGCAGGTTGATTTGATGGGGATGAAATGAGCAGACTTGCTCAGTTTATCCACCACTACCATAATGGCGTCATTCTGTTTGGTTGAAGTTGGCAATCCAGTGATAAAATTCATGGAGATGGTTTCCCATTTCCATTCTGGGATGGGTAAAGGGTATAGTAGTCCGGCAGGGTGTCGATGTTCTGCTTTAACCTGTTGGCATTCTATGCATTGGACCAAATATTTGTCTATGTCCTTCTTCAATCCAAGCCAATAAAACGGTTTCCGGGTGGATGTGATCATTTTCTGGTATCCTGGGTGACCAGTGTAGGGTCTTTTATGTAGTTCATCCGTGATGAACCTCTTCAAGTCGTCACAATTGGGAATGTACAATCTATCTATGTAAGTGAGCAGGTCTCCTTCGGTCATCTAATAGCCTTCATATCTTGCTCCAGTGGGTTCTTGATATAGGTATAGGGCCACATTTCGAACGAAGGGATCTGTTTCTTGTGCCTTTTTTACTCTATCCTTGACATTTGTCTCACAGGTACTCACCGCTGCCAGGTGAATTGCTCTCATTCTTCTGCTAAGGGCATCGACCACCCTATTTTCCTTCCCTTTAATGTGTCTAATTTCAAAATCAAATTCGCTAAGGAGGGCCATCCATCTAGCTTGTCTAGCATTGAGCTTTGGTTGGCCTTTATAGGAGATCTCACTTGTATAGCATTCCCCACACAAAATAATTGATATACAATTCTGAAACTCATACCATAAATACTACAGATTGTCCACTATCCAATGCAACCAGTCTCACTCAATTTGGATACTCTAGGAAGAAGTTATGATAGTTTTACCTGGAACACCTTCTTGAGACTAGTCAATAGGACTAGTCAGATACCCTATCTTCCACAAGGTGTATCTAAGAAAGTATGATGACCCAGAAGCTAAACGTTTTACCACAGATACCTTACTAATTTATGTGAATAGCCTCTGGAGTGCAGGGTCTGAAACGTTAAAGAATAGTTTTTATAGCGAAAATTCCGCAATGACTCATTTCAGAATGATTCCAAAACTCTATCTTGCACGGGATGTATCTCTGAAAGTATAAGGCCCCCGGAGCAAAAATTTTAACCCAATGTACCTTGATCTGTCTACTAAATATCCTCCAAGTCGTTCCTTCTGAAACATTGTAGAGAAAAAGTTATAGCAAAAATTCCAAGTGTCTCATATGTAGCAGCAAAACCCCAAGACCTTGAGCTCTGATACCATATGTTAAGAACCAAATATCAATATAGCATAGAAAAACCTCTGAATAAGTACTCAACGCCTTGAAAAAGAGATAAATTCAGATAATAAGCCTCTTCAAGGGGGCAACCTCCTTATGCCCACATAAATGTACAATTACAAGGTGATTCCAAATGAAAATGTTTCCTTGGTATATATAAGAGACTAGGAGTTATAATTACAACTAATGGAATAAAGCCAACATAAATAAAATAACATTACTAATGTAATATGCCCCAATTAAGGGATAATGAGCCATTCTTTAGGGCTTAACACCGACTGACCGTGGTCCCTTTGAATACTTATCCAATTATCTGATCACCGGATTCCGGGTTTGCGGTATCCAACACTTATGTCCCCTATTCCATCATATACATCTTGCACCCAAAGAACTTTTGTGATCTACAATTTATTCTTTTACTAGTGAGAACTCACTAAGGGTTTGAAAGGATTGGCATTAATAAACAAACAGTGGATGTTCTTCTGTGAGACACTTAGCCCTTTTCCCCTTACCTTCTTCCCTTGTATTATCGCTTTCTAGTTATATACTTAGTCGCCTTTCTATGATCACCGGTTCTAGCGTTGGCGGGCTGACATATCTTCATCTCCATCTATATCCTCACATGACGAATAGCAAAGTTTTAATACTAAAACACCATCATGCAACAACCATAAGGATCGTCATTAATAAGACGAAGTCTCAAGGACTAACCATCCCTACAGAACCTGTCAAGAAACATGCAAAGAAGATCTTGCCAACTAAAATTTCAATATATTAGAGAAAACAAGTCTGGGGAAACATTTCCCTATTCCATACTTGCACACTTTTTCGATTGCGGGTTCCCAGATAGACGGCCTCAAAATTGTGTTTAGAATTTTCTGCAACTTGCAAACAGTGCCCAGAGTTCCATGATATACAATTTGTCTACTGGAATGCCTCGTCACAAGCCCATTCGTTCGTCGTTCCTTTCAATACTTAGCCCCAATTTGGTTGTATTTCCATGACATTGTAAATTTACTCTGTATCCCTGTTTCATACTTAGACATATTTTCGATTGCGGGTTCCCAGACTGGCGAGCTCAGGATTGTGTTTCCAATGTTCCATGACAAGCAAGCAGTACCCGAAGTTCCGCGATATACAGTTTTTCCATAGGAAAGCATCATCATGCCCAAGAGATACAATTTGACCCTCGGTCCCTCACCTCTGCTAGATGTATCTTGTAGCCCTATTTCGAAGCGTCACCAACCGCTTTCGATAATTAGTCATTCCTTGCTTGTTGTTCTATGTCCCCACCAACTTCCTACTTCTCTTTGGAAATGTAATTGGTAATATTTAATGCTAGAACTTTGTTGTGCATAAACCTTAAACATGTCATTAATGACCATCCTCTCTTTTGTGGTACACATTTTGCATTCAAGTCCCAAAACATACAATTTGACCTTCGGGAAGTGACATCTCTTGGGGAACCATTGTCGCCCTGATTCTGAGGCCCGTCCAATGGCTTTCCATACTTGTCCATTTCATGGAATCTTTATCGCAATTCCTTGGGTTGGTGAGTTCACGAAATCTTCAATTCTTAGGCACTGTTTACTGTGCCCGACCAAGGTTTACTGCCAATAGTTCATCATGCAACATCCGTACTGACCGCCATTAAAAAGAAAAAGCATTGACGAGACAATGAAATTTAATTAAAGCTCGACTTGTTGAATTTAAAATAATTTATCTTCTCTTATTTTCTCTTTATGGGATATATATTACAAGTTTCAATATATTAGCAAAAACGAATCTTCCCAGTTGTTTCTCTATTCCATACTTAAGCCACTTTTTTCGATTGCGGGTTCCCAGATAGATGGGATCACATTTTCACCTCCATTGTTCTGTGTCCTGCAAACATTACTTAGACTTCCACGATATACAAATTTCCCTTTGGACTGTCCTATCATACCCTCTTCTGTGTTATGCGTATTGCACTCAAAAAGTTCTAAGACATACAATTTGACCCTTGCACCCTCACCTCGAACAGTTTTACATTGTAACCCTATTTTGAAGCCCTCCCGACCACTTTCCATAATTAGACACTCCTTAACTTTTCTTTATCATCCCCGAGATCTCCGTAATTCTTTCTTAATATGCAATTAGAAACCTTTCATGCTAACAACTCACCATGTAAGAACCGTCGACATTGTCATTAATGAGCGAAATGCTTGAGGATATCTCCCATTAATACGCATTAAACCGAGATCTACAAAGAGTTATATTGTCCCTTCTAATTGTTCATCTCAAACACAGGTTGTCGCATTGGCCCGTTCAAGAAATATACAATGATTAATCACTCATTTCCGTATCCTCCATGTTCACACTTCTATGTGTGAAATTACTAGTCTTTAATGTTAACAACGCATCATGAAACAACCATCGAAATTGTCATTAATGAGCGAAATTCTTGAGGAGATATCCCATTCACATGCATTTGGACCAATATTTGCACAATGTTATATTATCCCTTCCAACATTCCATTTCATTCATCGTCTGGAGAAAACAAACATTCTTGTAAACTTATGACAGCAGGTCGACAATAGTTTTGGGGAGATACAGTAAATATATGCAAACATCAGGACCAGAACTTCCAGTGGTCCAGTGAATACTTTTACTATTCATCCTGTTCCACCCAGAACAAAGTGATTTGGACATCTAGAATCACTCGTGCAGGCTGTGTCCCTGAGGTTTTTGACTGTAAGGAGGTGGTCTCTTGGTGCACCCAAAAATATATCCCAAGCCAAAGAATTATTCCATTGCGCGACCATTCTTCTGTTTCTTTGTCACCTCAGGTCTTCTGCAAGATGTTAAAATTGTCGAAGCCAGCATTGACCTTCATAGGACAACACTGCAAGCAATTCCAAAAAAAACATGATAACGGGTTGGACATCTTAGCCAAGTTCCTCGAAGACCCGACAACAGTTCCTGAAGATATCACAAAGTTGCAAGTAAGTTCCTTTAGAAATCAATTCCGGGAAATTGCTTGGTTGTTTACAAGAATAATGGAACAGGGATCCATGGAAAGCGTTTCTCGTATAATTATTTATATTTTGTACTTCACAGTCAAGGAACAATTCATTTTTGATTGGGGGAAGCTAATTTCCATTGAAATATGTTCCCAGTTGTCACGATTCAAAGAATCAAATAAATTTTATATGTCATCCTACTTGATTTTGGCAATAGTGCATTGTTGTCCATTTCCAAAACTGTCTATTTCCAAGAAAATAAACTATGGATTCGACCTAGCAACATTCTGGTACCAGGCCCTGTGGAGGCACAAGACCTCCCATTTTTTTCATGATTTTTTTAATGAATTTGTCTCTGTTTTCAAAGATTTATTGTTAGGGAAGGATGCTTCGCGGATGTCTGGCCAGGCAATCAAGTTTTTGAACAGGAAGGGCACACTTGAACAAAAGGAAAATCACAGTGTACTAATGGTATTTAGCTCCAAGAAAAATCATTCTTTCCTTCCATGCCACATCACAGACAAGATGTTTGTTGCAGAAATAGCACAACAATACAACCATTGGTTGCATTTTTTCCATGACAAGAAAAAAAAACAGTTCATTCCTCTTCCCTGGGAATTCAGGGACTTCATGTGCAGAAACATAAAAAAGATTGACGAATTCACATGCCATTTCAAGAACTTGAACCTAACATATGATGAAAGGCTAAAAGGGTTCGACCCTAATGGGATGTTTCGAGAACATTTACTAGCAGCTGGCTTTAGCAGCTCTTTTATCCATAGAAACCTGAGTGAAGACAAGGACAATGATGAGAAAAAACTTGCTTCTGGCAATTGCGACATAGAGACATTGCAAAGGGCAACTAAATTGTACAGACAATGGGGAAAAGTATCCGGTGAGAAGAGTGCTCAATCCCCCACTAGCACTCCCAAGAGCATGACATCACGGAGCATTGCTTCAATGACCCACCCCAGTAAGAAAGCAACCCAAAAATCTTCAAACGGAGGAGGAGATAAGAACCCTCCTCACATAAAAATTGATAGTTCTCACAAATTTCCATTGACGAAGAAGAGAAAAAAAATTATAGGGAAGGCAAACGAACCCGAAATTGAAAGTGAACAGATGCAAATTGAAAGTGGAACTGAGCACATGCACAAATTTGGTCCGTCCGCAATGGAAATAGCTGAGACCGACATATTTGACGAAGATGAATCCTTTGTATTCCATAGCATAGTTTTTGACAGCCAATCTAAAAATATGGTCATTGAAAAGAGAGATGTAACAAATAGGAAAGGAAAATCTCGCATAGAGATTAACTTTAGGAAAATGCGTTCATCCCAAATCTCCTGATTTCACCACGTAATTGGTGATGCCCTTGATGATTCCATTGGAGGAATTTAAGCGGAGAATGGCAGAATGAAAGACCGCGTCAAGGACTTTGAGGACGCTTTCATTGCTACGCCATAGTTTTCCAGTCCTTCAGAAAAAGATGTGCCTGCTACCACTGCAGCCAAGATAAAAGTATCCTCCACCCTCATTGCATCGTCTAGAGCCCTTGTAGAGAATAACATCGAGAAAATAATGCAGCTAGTTACTGAAGCCTGGGAAACATCACAAAATATAGCTTCCTTTCAAAAGAGGGCAAATGATTTGCACAGACAATTGTAGGCGAATTTAAAAAATGATCAACGTTTCTATGAATAGGTGCTGACCCCTTTTTCCAACCATGCCATCAACACCTTGGATTTGAAAAGAAGACAAGATAATATCCCCTCCCCCAAGCGTACCAAAAAATTAAAAGCACACTGGCAAAAGAAAGTTAAAAACCTGGAGCTCATTATCGAATCATGTAAACAAGCCATATTAGAAAAGGAAGAATTATTCACAAACCTTATCCAAATAGACTTAACCAGAAGTACTAACGAGGTTCAAGACCCAAACTTAATTCTCAAATCCTTGTCAATGACCAAAGAAGCCTTCAATGAACAACTTGATATTTTAAAGGTGTTGTCTTTCGAAAAGTTTTACGACATCCTTGAATATCGTGTAAATGAGCTCAAGAGCTAGGTACTGGACTATTCAACACACAATGAAGAAATTGAACAGAGTCTGCATAGTATTTTAATGGATCTAAGGAAATTAGAAAACAACCTTTTCAACATAGAAATCCAGGATGAAATCAACGTGCCCCCCATGAGAAGCTACATTGAAGAATGGTTCCAATGGAGAATGGACAACCTCATCGAGGAAGGGTAACAACTGGTTGACACGATTCTAGTGACCATCGACGACAACAACAAAAATGCATCGGTTTCATAGTAAGTCTATACTTATGTCATCTTGTTTTCTTTATGAATTCAGTTATTATACCTCTTTAAATAGAAAACTCTAACCAAACACTCATAACTTTCAATTTCTTCTTTTCAGATCTTCCTCTCTACTGGCACGTACTTCTTCTTTCTACATTCCTAATTCTTGTACTTATTTATTTTTATGGTTTGCGGGAGCCCCAATTCTAGTCTATACAACAAACACATTTAATTTTCTAGAAATATGGAACAGATTCCAAAAATATGTAACATACATTATTAATTTTTGATAAATTTCAAAGAAAACTAATTCGAGAATGCTAAATTTTTTGTGTCCAAGAACCTTTGTTGCAAGACATTATTATTATTCTATTGTATTTGAATGTTTAATGTGTATGCTTAAGAAATATGGAACTTTGATAAATTTCAAAGAAAATGGAACCTTTGTTGCAAGACATTATTAATATTCTATTGTGTTTGAATGTTTGGAACATAAACATAAATATGGAATATTTTTTTGATAAATTTCAAAGAAAAATAATTCGGGAATGCTAATTTTTTTGTGTCCAAGAACCTTTGTTGCAAGACTTTCAAAGACCAACACCATAGCAATTTTTTAAATCTTAAATCTTTCCTGTACTATCAAAAATATTGTATATGATACACACATACTTAGAAGTTATTTTCAGTGTTGTTATCTGCAACATTTCCATGCCTACTCATCTTCAAATACTTTGAAAGATCTTGGAACCATTTCATTTAATTTTACTTTAATGTATTTTACTTTTATGCCTATTCTATTGTATTTGAATTTTTAATGTGTATACTTCAAAAATATGAAACAAATTCCAGATTTTTGATAGATTTCAAAGAAAACAAGAACCTTTGTTGCTTCAGAAATATGGAATAGATCCAACCTTTGTTTAATATCCTATTGTATTTGAATGTTTATGACATAATTTTTCTAATTATCATGTTTAAACTATATACACCCCAGTTTAAACTTCCTCGTTCACATATTAACGTGAGGGGTCATCTACAAACCAAATACTTCAAATGCAGAGGATGACTTTGTGGCACGCTACCACAAAGTCATCCTCTGCATGGATACCACATATACTTCAACTTGCTTCCCACATGTTTGTTGATGCAGGAGCATCGCTCCATGTCAGCAGCGTGCCAACAAACTAGCACATCCCGCACACATTTAATGGAGAAAGGGAGAGGCACAACCCTCTCAATTTTGAAATTTGAAATTTCAATAAATGTTGTAAGGATTTTAATGCTAGACCACACCTTTGTACAAGTAGTGGTTGAGGTTTCCTTTAATGGTTTCCTGCAGCAAGTCCAGATCAATCAGGTCTGCGACTTCCTTTTGTGTAATGTAGCCGTAGAGGTAGGAGCCGCTCTGAGATAGCGATAGCACAGAGGCGGTGGAGGAGGATAAGCTCAAGGGAGCCCTCTTTTGTAAAGGGAGTCTCTAAGAGTAGAGTAGAGGGTAATAATAGGAGGGATCTCAAGTTGAGAGGTCTCGAGAGAGAGAGAGAGAGCTGAGACTCGTTACAGTCCATCCTTTGTAAATCATCTGTATAGAGACACAGGGATTAATAGAAAATCATTTTTTCTTGCATATGGTCGTTCATGTATTTATATTTCATGAATGAACGTTGTAGATGTATGTTAGATTTTCATTTGCAGGGATAGATAGAATTTGTCTATCTGTTAAGTTGTGATATCCATTTGGGTTCTTTAGGCTGTGCAAGGAATGCACAACGGAACATGAGAAGTTCTGAGGCCAGCACAAGGAGTGCACATCTGAACTCTAAGGAGTCAGAAAGAACGTGCTAGGAGGGCACACCAGGAGGATTCACAGACTCAAAGGAAGCCTCAGAGTTACTGAATACTCTAGAGGAGGAACTATGCAAAGGGAGGCACATAGAAGAAACAAAACTACTAAAGGTTATGTAAAGCTCTGCCAGGAGGGCATTGAGCGTGTGCATAGAGTGCACATGAGGGACTCTATTTCAAGTTCAGAGAGAATAAGTGTCGAGGAGAGACACTTGCATAGTTGTTGAACACTCTGTAAGCTCTGCAAGGTGTGCATCGAGCAAAAGAACCCCAGGAGGGCATGAAGCATTTCTTTTCAAGCAATACTTTGAATTGAGTTATTCGAAATCTCAACAACACCAGGAGTGTACGAGAATGGACTTGTTCTAAGTCCATAAGCTCAGAAGAGAAAGCGCGAGAAGAACGCACACAAATAAAACCTTTCGGGGTTTTTGAGTTGACAAATCTCAGGAGGAAGAGCACAGCTACCATTGGATCAGGAAGAGGACAAGATCTAGACCATTGGAGTCTACATCCAGGAAACAGGAGAAGAGCACAGAGGAGAATAGATCTGGGTCATCATATCTAGCGCAGAGGACCGATAGTGGACGGATCCAGAAAAAGGTGCACGAGGTTTAAACTTTGTAGGAATAGAGAAGAGAGGACTCGTCAAAGTCCTGAAAGAATCAGAACCGTCCATCTTAGAGGACGCGTGTCAAGAGACCCACATTTCAGGGATTTGAACACTGGGAGATCGAGAGTGAAGACTCTCCAAAATCGCGAAAGGAGAATTCACGAAAGGACCAAGACCGTCCATCAAGGAGGACACGTGAAAAATGGTCAATGTTTCATAGAAATCGTCGAAAGGACCAAGACCATCCATAAGGGAGGACACGTGGCGAGCGGTCGAGGTTTCGGGAAAAGGCCTGAAAGATTTTGAATTGTTGATCTAGCTGGATCGTAGCCGTTGGTTTCAGAAGGGCCTGGGCTGCTGATCTCTCAGAGGGAGATATTTTGGCATTTCGTGGACTGGGGATTCAAAAGATAAAGGAGCGGGACACTTGCATCGTGATTCCCTGAATCGCGAAACCCTGAAAGAACGAACGCCAAGACATTTTGGCATTTCGGCAACCAGGGATTCGAAAGACAAAGAACAAGGGGAATGCTTGCATCGCGATTCCCCGAATCACGAAAGCCAGTAGCACTTTGACGTTAAGCACGTCGTCATAGAGTGGTGGTCACGTGGACAAAGGCTAAGGGAGGAGCCAAAGCGTGTTAAGCCCTTTTCGGCATTTTGGGACCTGGGTGTTTGAGAGGCCAGTTGTCAGGAGACGTGGATTCCCGACTCGCGAAATCACGAAACAATCATTGTCGTTGATCGAGGAGGACGCAGGATCATCGGATCTAGTTTGGGGAAGGACCGGGATTCAGGGTTTCAAGAGGCAAAGGGATGGGACTCTTGAACGTCGAAGTTCCGAACCACGAAAAGTGCCTTTTGGCGTTAGCACATGGTCACGAGGAAGCAGTCACATGGACCAAAATTTGGTCAGGGGCTAATCGTCATTGAGCCCATTTCGGCATTTTGGCATTCGGGGATTGAAGATTCAGAGACTCAACATCAGGATTCGCGAAGTCGCAAAATGCGAAAAGTGTCTCTTGGCTTTGCCGAAGGTCATATCTAGGTCAAGTGTTGTGGATTTTTAGGTCGGAGAAAATCCCAAAAGAACGTAAGCCATTGGATCGAGGGAGGCTCATAGTCGTCGATCTCGTCAAAGGCAAGATTTTGGAATTCAGAGAATCATAGGGGAAGAGGAACGGCTGTGGGTTGTTCGCTCGAAAGTCCCGAAAAGTTGAAATTAGTGGGAAACAGGTGGCGCGTACTTGTCACATTGGAGAAGTCAACCTTCGTTGACATTTCGGGTTCCGGAGGTTGAAGAGTCGAGGGAACTTACATCAGGATTCGCGAAGTCGCAAAATCCAAAATTTCCTTTTCGGAAAAGTCTCGATCATATTTGTTGGTCAGGGGTGAAGGTAGGAGCTAGTGGGAGCTAGGCTCTATTTCGGGGTCCAGCAATTCGAAGGAAAAGGATCCTAGGAGAGCTCACATGCAAGAGTCCTAAAACCCCTAAATGTGAAAGGAGTGTTGTTTAAGCCTTGGGTCATAGCTTGAGGTCTCTAGATAAGAAGGGACCTATGGATTCGTTCAAAAGGTTCCAGCAGGAGCCTGAAGAGCCATTTTGACTCAGGGAAAAGAGCGATCCAGAGATCGGGAGGTCAGTGGACCCTACTGAGGTAGGGGGTCTGCATCAAGTGGTATCAAATCCAATTTTTGTCTGTAGATTGCAGGCAGAGGGAGGCAGAGTAGATAAATAAAATACTCTGATACACACCATCAAGTGGTATCAGACCTGATATTTTCGTCTGTAGACTTCAGGCGAAGGAGACAGCAGGTGAAAGATGGAAATGGCTACTGAAGGCCATGAGCGTGGTGGAAGAGGATACCACCAGCAGATGAGTAAAGTAGATATTGACAAAGATATCACTGAGATAAGGGCGAGAATGGAACAATTGACATTGAAGATGCAACAGGAGGCAAAAGTACACTGGAGGTACGAATGGCCTTTGAACAGGAAAGCCAAATGGCCTGTTCAAAATTTTTTGGCTAGGAAATAGCAACAAGAGTTGAGGAAGTGGTTGAGGTATGTTGAAAGCCTCAGTGACACATAGCTGGTTTGCATCTATGAGCCAGAAGTCGGAGAAACCCTCAGTGATGAGGAAGAGGGATCGGTTTCAGATCTCATAAACTGCCAGGAGGGCAGGGATGAATTTTCAATTTTCCAAGTGAGCAATGAAATGAGATCATTGGAGGATCTCATAGACTGTCAGGAGGAAATCCATGGAAATTCATATTGCCAGGTGGGCAATGGTATGAGATTAATAGAGGATCTCATAAACTGCCAGGTGGGTAGAAGTGAACTTTCAAGTTGCCAGGTGGGCAATGGGAAGAGATCAGCTGAAGGTCTCGCATACTGCCAAGGGGGTAGTGGTGAAGGTTCATATTGCCAAGTGGGCAATGATATGGGATCACTGGATCTCATAGACTGCCAAGTGGACAGAAGAAAATTACCAAATTGCTAGGTGGGCAGGGGAAAATAAGTGAGACTGTTTGAAAGTCTCAGGGACTCAGGAGTGAGTTCAGGTTAGCAAGGAGTGTTGATAAGTGAATATTCATGTGGTTTTGTAGACCATGTGGATGAATATGATGACAAGTTAAAAACTTGCACCATCCATAAGGAGGATCAGAAGAGCATTCTGATGATTGGGGGAATTCCGGTATTCCTACCAGATAGCCCAATTAAGGAAAGAGTGTGTGTTGCGGATGCAACAACAGAAGGAGGACAGCCAACAGAGACTGTTAAAGAAGAGGAAGAAGTGGAGAAGACACTGATGTTTTCCCAAGGAGAAGAAGAAGAGCATTCAACCGAGTTGCTCAAAATTTTCAGCCAGGAAGCTGAAACAAAAATGACTGCAGCACTGGAGTCTACAACAGAAGAGGAAGAAGACAACATGGATTTTGTTGATCTGTATGAAGAATTGGAAGCCCTAGAGAAGAGGGTGATGGTGCAAAGTTTTCACATCTGACAAGCCAATCTAGAAGAAGTTGGAAGTATGCCAGTAGGAGAAATGGCAGCAATAGAACTACCACAGGAAGAAGCTGAGCAACAGTTCAATGAGGAGACTACAGAGCTAGAGTCTGCAACAGAGTGGCCACTTAGTGCCACAAAGAGAGATAAATATAGTAGGGGAGATCGAGCAGATCTTCCCATTGAGAAGACAAAAGTGTGGTAGAGAAGACTGCATACAAAGAGCCAACGACTAGAGCAGCTGGACGAGATAATTGAATAAATTAGAAGGCTGATGTTGAGTTTAGCAGCAAATACTGCCAGCAATGAGAAGCTAAGCAGAAGGGAGCCTACAAGATCAGCAAGGCAGCAGTAGCAACAACAACAAAGCAGAGGAGCAGATGGACAGCTCCAAGGGAAAGTTTGGGATCCAGGTGGATTTCAACACTGGAGAAGAGGAGCTCATGATCAGGAGATCATGATTTTTCTAGATGAGGAGTATGATGCAGGAGCATCACTCCATGTTAGCAGTGTGCCAGCTAGCCAGCACATCCCGCATGCATTTAATGGAGAAAGGGAGAGGCGCAACCCTCTAGATTTTGAAATTCAAAATTTCAATAAATGTTGTAAGGATTTAATGCCAGACCACACCTTTGTACAGATAGTGGTTGAGGTTTCCTTTAATGGTTTCCTGCAGCAAGTCCATATCATTCAGGTCTGCGACTTCCTTTTGTGTAATGTAGTTGTAGAGGTAGGAGCCGCTCTGAGATAGTGATAACACAGAGGCGATGGAGGAGGATAAGCTCAAGGGAGCCCTCTTTTGTAAAGGGAGTCTCTAAGAGTAGAGTAGAGGGTAAGAATAGGAGGGATATCAAGTTGAGAGGTTGAGAGAGAGAGAGAGAGAGAGAGAGAGAGAGAGAGAGAGATGAGACTCATTACAGTCCAGCCTTTGTAAATCATCTGTATAGAGACACGGGGATTAATAGAAAAGATTTTTTTCCTGCATATGGTTGTTCATGTATTTATGTTTCATGAATGAACGTTGTAGATGTATGTTAGATTTTCATTTGTAGGGATAGATAGAATTTTTCTATCTGTTAAGTTGTGATATTTGTCTGGGTTCTTTGGGATGTGCAAGGAGTGCATAATGGAACACGAGAAGTTCTAAGGCCAGTGCAAGGAGTGCGCATCTGAACTCTAAGGAGTTAGAAAGAACGTGCCAGGAGGGCACACCAGGAGGATTCATAGACTCAAAGGAAGCCTTAGAGTTACTTAATACTCTAGAGGAGGAACTGTGCAAAGGGAGGCACGGAGAAGAAACAAAACTATTGAAGGTTCTGTAAAGCTCTTCCAGGAGGGCATTAAGTGTGTGCATAGAGTGCACAGGAGGGACTCTATTTCGATTTCAGAGAGAAGAAGTGTTGAGGAGAGACACTTGCAGAGTTGTTGAACACTTTGTAAGATCTGCAAGGTGTGCATCGAGCAGAAGAATGCCAGGAGGGCATGAAGCATTACTTTTCAAGAAATACTTTGAATTGAGTTATTCGAAATCTCAACAGCACCAGGAGTGTACGAGAATGGACTTGTTCTAAGTCCATAATCTTAGAAGAGAAAGTGCGAGAAGAACACGCACAGATAAAAACTTTCAAGGTTTCTGAGTTGACAAAGCTCAGGAGGAAGAGCACAACTATTGTTGGATCGGGCAGAGGACAAGATCTGGACAGGAGAAGAGCGCGTAGGAGAATAGATCTGGGCCATTAGATATAGCGCAGAAGACCGATAGTCTTCGGATCCAAAAAAAGGTGCACGAGGTTTAAACTTCATAGGAATAGATAAGAGAGGA
>JASDQU010506184.1:13399-26087 GCA_032191745.1 Picea mariana | reverse complement strand
AGGTAGGAGCTAGTGGGAGCTAGGCTCTATTTCGGGGTTCGACAATTCAAAGGACAAGGAGCTTGGGAGAGCTCGCATGTAGGAGTCCCGAAACCCCGAAATACGAAAGGAGTGATGTTTAAGACTTGGTTCATAGCCCGAGGTCTCCAGATAAGAAGGGACCTATGGATTCATTCAAAGGGTTCCAGCAGGAGCCCGAAGAACCATTTCGGCTCAAGGAAAAGAGCGATCCAGAGACCAGGAGGTCAGTGGACCTTTCTGAGGTATGGGGTCTGCATCATTTGTACTCGGTCCCATCGTAGCAGTGCATTTATTCCCATTCCAACCTAGTAGGAACTATGCTGCCATGCAACACTTGTTTCAAATGGAGTGACTTTATTTTCCCCTTCATCAAATATAACTTGAAAATTTTTCCCTTCTCCTGCAGAGTATATTTGTAAACAATGACTTTAAATTGTTACCCTTTGCAAGGATATACTATTGGGATTTGTAATTCCATGATCATCGTTTTGTATTTCCATTTCGAAAGCGAACAAGTTCGCGTAATGAGCATAAAAAATTACATAATTATTTTTCGGAATGTGACATAACATTTTTTCCTCCTAAAGTGCCCTGGGTATTCTCAAATTAGATCTCAATTTCAAAATATTTGTCACAATATGTTGAAATTACTAAGACAATTGAGAGGGGGGGGGAATCAATTGTTACTATGCTTAAACAATTTTAAGTCTATTAAACCATTTTTAATATTTCATTAAGTGACCATCAATATTATACATCATATGGAAAACATAAATAATGAGCTTCAATCACACATAAGATATACACAAAGACAGATATTAACGAGGAAACCCATAAAGGGAGAAAACCTCTTCTTCTTCGAAATGATAGGCAGTCTTTTAAGTTCTGTACATCATCTATGTTTGAGCACCAACTCAAAGTGAGGCTACTAACTCTATTTTACAACCTCCAACTTGTTGAGAGCACCAATTCTCTGGTTTCTCTAGCACCCACTAGAAGGAAGCACCAACTCCCTAAATATTCCAGCACCAACTGGATTTATACAAGCACCAACCTGTATACAGAAAAATCTGTGTTTTTCCGAGCACCACCCTGCCACCTTGTTTTTCTAGCCACAACTAGATAGAAGATACAACTTCCAATATTCAAGCACCAACTTGAATATCAAAGGACCAAAGTCGTCCCTAGCACCACCCTTCCTCCCTGATTATAAATAAATGATTGACAAACAAACAATACAGGTATCTCAATTCTTACCCCTTCTTCATTGTTTTGCAGTTCTTCTCTGGTTCAAAAACTGTTCTGCAATTTTGCTCTGCTTCATGCTATTCTGCTATTCTTCTCTTTCTTTTCTCTGTTCAGTGACTGTTTCTCATCTCTGAGTTTTATTTCATGCTCTACATACTGTAATTTTACCCTTCTTATAGTTCATCTCATTTTTTCGGTTAGAACATCCAACAACACACAATTGCTGCATCTCTCCTTTTATACACACTAGCCTCATCAGTTACACTTCGAATCTCCTTGGGCAAAGAAGAAAAAAAAACATCTCATCGACTAAATCTCCAATCGATCAAGAACCATGATTCGATTATGCTAACTAAAACGTAACTGAACAATTAATCATGAAGATCAACAATAGCCCTTCGATCAGATGCTCAAATAACCAACACCATTGGATTAAATCCCTAGGGTCTTGCGTTTATCCCATATGCCCACTGGTTGTGACCATGGGCCTAATCAAAATGTGTTTCACATTTCAGCAATCTTGTGTCGAAGGGTCTCGACGCTCCAAGTTGCGATCGCTGAAATGGAGCTTAACTCCTCCCTCTCACATGACCACTGGCGGTGACCATAGCCTATACAAAAAGGCATTTTCACATTTCACATTTTGGTAATCCAGAGATGAAGAGTCTTGACTCTTCATGTTGCGATCTCTGAAAAGGGGCTTAGCTCCGCTAGCTCCTTCCTCTAGCCTTTGAGGATGTGACCTTGTCTATGACCATGGGCCAGTCCTTATCATGATTCTGCATATTGCGAGTTGGAAGGTTATAGGATTTCCTTCCTTTGACTTTCCAGTCAGCGAGATGCCAATCGCTTGCCATGTGTCCTCTGCATCCAACATTCCACAACATACCTCGATCCAAGGGTTCAAATCAAACCTCAATCTAACGACTCAGATCATTTCGGGATATTGCATATCACGAGTTCCCACACCATGCTCTGGTGACTCCTCCAATGTGCAATTCAGCGAAATTCCAATCGCTTACTACGTGTCCTATGACTCCAATGGTCAGGATTGTTATCACGATTTCACATATCGCAAGTTCGAGGGGTTAGAGAACCTATTTCCTTTGGATTTACTGATATGTGAAACTCTGAAACAAAACCTTTGGCGCGCTCTGATTGTTTTCCACGTGTCTTTCTTGGATCAACGGTCCTCCTGCTTTTGGGACTTTCTAAGCCCGCTTCATCTTGTACTTAAATATCATGCTCCTTCTTCAGGATCCGACGATGGTCGGTCTTCGCACTCAGATCTGATGCCTGAGATCTGTTCTTCTCTTCTGTGCTCCCCTCTAGTCTTAATTCGGATATGACGGTCATCGGGAATTCTGAATGGGATCCAACGATCACTGTTGCTCCTCCTTCTGAGCTTACACTACTGATCTTGTCATTCCATCATTGTCACTGTGTTGCTGAGCATGATCTTTTCCATCAATGAAAAACATGCATACTCTGTCTTTGTCTGAAAAACAT
This sequence comes from Picea mariana, assembly GCA_032191745.1. Lineage (NCBI taxonomy): Eukaryota > Viridiplantae > Streptophyta > Pinopsida > Pinales > Pinaceae > Picea > Picea mariana. The sequence continues at coordinate 23,309 of JASDQU010506184.1, read as the reverse complement.
GGCAACACAATACCAACCTTCCTAACCTTCTAAGTAATCAAAACTACAATAACCTTGGAAAGCTTATCCTAATTCTTTTTTAGCATCGAAATAACACTCTAAAAAATCCCCCCCGGATGGGATGACACGCGGCGAGGGGATGACACCAGGCTTAGCACTAAGCCTAGGCTTAAATGCTGATGGCCGCCACCCACGCATCCACATTTACGATGGAGGACGGCCATTGCAGCAGCCATAAGGCGGAGGGACTCCTCCCTCGCACGACCATTTATGCCCACTGCGTACTCAACATGGTAGGTGTTAAAGGCGGTAAGGTTACCTCAGCTTCTGGTTATATGTTTTCCTATGAGCCCGGACTAAGCGGGACTGCTCCAGCTTCAGCTCTGCTCTTTGCTTGGATGCTCTGGTGCAATCCTGCACTTCTTCTGTCCTGGCTCACCACCCCTGCGCCGCATCTTGGCAAGGATTCTCCGAGTAGTTTGTCTTTGTGTGTGCCGAGATAGAGCTGGCCTGCTTGTGCTCTGCACCTGCAACCAATCGCGACCTGGATTTTTCAGATTCTCTTTACACCCGCTCTGTACTTTCATTCACTCCCAGGATAATACGGCTAGAAAACAGGGCAGACCTCGCTGAGGCTCAGCCTGGTATGCCCATAAGGCGCAGAGGCGACAAAAAGAGCAATTGGAACGCGCTCTGGCCTTGGCGACCACCATGCTTCGGAAGAAGGCTAGGGCAAAGAAACTAGCGTTTCTCGCCACCATTGCAGAATCGGGAGCTGGCTATAGCAGAGAGGCCACGACAAGAAAGGAGGCTCGAACAGAGGAGGAGTATCCCGTCTGTATCGTGGAGGAGAACCCGTTTATGGAGGACCTGTCGACTGTTGCAGAGCCCCGCGCCACAGAGGCGACCCGCCGAGAGGAAAGCAAGCCCAATTTGGTTCTGGATGAAGAGCTCCCCGGCTGCATTGTTGAAGAAGTCCCTTGGCCGGGTAATAACAGTCCTACCAGCCACGAAATGCAGGCAACTGGAGCAGAGTTGAATGTGGATAACATTCGCTCGGTGAGGACGGATGCAGGGGATGAGGCGAAGCAGAGGGAGTTCGAAGCTGGAAGTGATGTGACAGAGGACTTGAGGAACGCTCCCCTCGACGACGTGGGTGGCAGTCTGCATGGCTTTCTCCTACGTGCTGAGCACCTGGCCCTGGTTTTCGAGCTCCGTGGCCACATGTCTGACCTGGAGCATAGGGCCCTCCTCATGGGCCAACGCCTGGACATGCTTCTCGACGCTTATTCCAACGTTCCAGCTCAGCAGAAGTGCCCCCTCTGCGCGCAGGCTTTTTCCATCCCGGCTGGGTCCATGTGGCAGACTGGAGATAGCGACAGGTCACCGGGTACCTAGGTTTTTATGCTCTCTTGGTTTTTTAGTCTTTTTATGTTATTGTTTTACGTGCATTGGACTATAGACATCTGTCCTGGTTTCCTCCGGGCAGGACATATGCTACTATCATACAACTGTTATTTGCTCTCCACCTATGTTGGTTTCCGGTAATCGGCAGCATTTTTGGTGACCTAGACACATGCCACTATATATCCTGTCAAAGTTTTTTGCTAATCTAATATAGCAGGCTCTACCCCTTTTTTATTTAAAAAAAAAAACACTCTAAAAAATTCCAAATTATCTTTTACCTTTTTTAATTGTCCAAAGGGATTGGATCTGTTAAAAACTAGGAGTTTTTCACCATTGAGCAAGATGGGAACAACTTGAGTGACACATTTCTAACAAACAAAAATATAATAATTAATTGATTACAATATGAATATATTTATATTTTAATCTTTGATCTCTCTTTTTTGCAAAAGTCAAAAACATCCATTATTAAATACCATATTTTAAAAATACACCATTTTCCATTTACATGTTTTTCTAAAAAAAAAAAACACTTATTTTATTAAATAAAATATTCTTAAAATTTATACATCTTAAAAGTGTTTTCTTAACATAAATAACTTTTTATATTTTTAAATTTAAAAATTCTTATATTAATTCATATAATCAAAATATCTTTATTTTAAATAATAAATTTATTCCTTATCAAAGTTATCAATAGTCATTTAAAAAAAAAAACAATCTTAAAATTGTTTTCGTAACATAAATAACTTTTTATATTTTTAAATTTAAAAATTCTTATATTAATTTATATAATCAAAATATCTTTATTTTAAATAATAATTTTATTCCTTATCAAAGTTATCATTAATCATTTAAAAAAAAAATCAATCTTTTTTGCAAAAGTTAAAAACATCCATTATTAAATACCATATTTTAGAAATACTCCATTTTCCATTTACAAATTTTTCTTTAAAAACACTTATTATTATTATTAAATAAAATATTCTTAAAATTTATAACATAAATAACCTTTTATGTTTTTTATAACATAACCTTTTATATTTTTAAATTTAAAAATTATTATATTAATTAATATAATCAAAATATCTTTATTTTAAATAATAAATTTATTCCTTATCAAAGTTATCGCTCGTCATTTAAAAAAACAAAAACTTGAGTGGGAAAGCTATTACCAGTGCGTCATAATGACAAACATTGCAATACAATTGTGCGGACCATTTTTTTCCTAATTTTTTAATATCCCATCATAAACAGGTTTTCTCTAACTTAATGAGCCGATGCGCTTAATATTATATCACAAACATTTGAAATCATCGTCTCTGGTACATGGAAGCATGAGTGGTAGTTTTTCCTTATAAGAGGTCAATAAGCAAATGACTAACAAATCACCACGGTCCTTGCCAATGCCATTGTTTAGATGAAATTAGACAGGATCACTTTCTGCAACTGTAAATCAAAATATGAAAGTAGACAAGAATCACTTTATGCAACTATAAATCAAAATATGAAAGTAGACAGGTAGGTTGAGATCACTTTATGTAATTGTAAATAAAAATGTAAAAACAATGTGTGAGGGAAAAAAAAATATTTGTGACACAATTTTCACCTAACAACATTTTGATGGACAAATTTGCTTTACCAATTATGGGTATGCTAGTATATATAGCATCTCTCAAATAGTTAGACAAACTGATTATAATAAGATCCACCAGTTACACAAACTGTTCACTGTAGAGTGCATGCATGCACATTCTAAATTTAGTTGATGTGCATGTGCATGCTACCCCATGGGAAATTAGTTGGCACTTTTTCAACAATCTTCACCTTCACAACAATTTACCTGATATATCATGCCCGAATTAATTCATCACGTTTTTTGCAAGCCAAGAGAAGCTAAACACCATCTCATCTTCTCTAACAAAACTGGTTTTGTAAACATGTCTGCAGAATTCACTTTTGCATAGACCTTTTCCAAAGCCACTCCCCTTTCATCAACCACCTCTCTTACAAAATGGTATTTGATAGAAATATGCTTCGTCTTACTGTGATAAGTTGGATTGCTATCCAAATGAATAGCACTTTGACTATCGCAAAATATTTTCACCTTGTCTTGCATCCTTCCAAACTCACCCAGCAAACCTTTTAACCAAATTGCCTCCTTGCATGCACGTGAAGCAGCCATATATTCTGCCTCAGTAGTGGATAAAGCAACTACGTTTTGAAGCTCTGACATCCAACTAACACGTGAGTAAAGATGCTAAGCCCTAATTTCTGAAGTGGATCTCCTTTTTTCCAAGTCCCCTGCAAGATATGAATCTACATAACCGCAAACTAAATCACTGGAACCATCATAGGTGATAGAATAATTATGTGTGCCTCTAAGATACCGAAGTACCCATTTCATTGTTTCCCAATGCTCTTTACCTGGATTTGACATGTATATAATGACAACACCAACTGCATGTGAAATATCTAGTCTAGTACTCACCATCGCATACATCAAACTTCCTACTGCATTTGTGTATGGTACACGAGACATATAATCATTTTCTTCGTCATTACTAGGACATAAACCTGAAGAAATCTTGAAATGGGAAGCCAAAGAGATTTGTACGGGTTTCACATTATTCATACCGAATCCCATAAGTATTTTCTCCACATAATTTTTTTTTATAACCATAACTTACCATTTTTCTTGTCTCTGTGTATCTCCATGCCCAAAATTTACTTTGTTGCTCCTATATCCTTCATATCAAACGCCCTAGCTAACTAAGCCTTTAACCTGTTGATTTATACCATACTTTTGCTTACCACAAGCATATCATCAACATATAACACAAAAATAATGAATATGTCGTTTTCCAACTTTTTAAAGTAAACACAATGATCATATTCACTTCTTGTAAAATTTAGGCTCACCATGAAGGAATCGAACTTATTGTACCATTATCTAGGAGGCTGTCTCAGACTATACAATGACTTCCTGAGTTTACAAACAAACCTCTTATTGTGATCCAGAACAAACCCTTTTGGTTGTTTCATATATATATCCTCATCCAAATCTCCATGTAGAAACGTTGTTTTAACATCTAGCTACTCTAACTCAAGATTGAGCAAAGCAACTAGTGATAAAACAACACGAACTGAAACAAGCTTCACAATTGGTGAAAAGATCTCATGAAAATCAATACCTTCCTTTTGAGAATACCCTTTTTCTACCAGTGTTTCTTTATACCTTTCAACTTTATCATCAACACCCATTTTTAGTTTGTATACCCATTTGTAGCCAACAACCTTCTTGTCCTTTAGAAGTTCTACCAGGTCCCATGTATTATTCCTCTCTAAGGAATCCATTTCTTCTTTCATAGATTTTTTCCATTGAACACTTTCATATACCTTAATTTCTTCCTGATAACAACTAGTTCTCCATCAATAGAAACCAAATCCGCAGGTAAAACATAATCGTCATACCTTGTAGGAGGATTCTTGACCTGTGTAGATCTCCTTAGAAATGGTTGAGGCATATCCTTAGTTTCCTAGATATTTTCTACATCTTCATCTTCTTCTTCTAGAACTTCTTCATGCTCCTCCCTTTCTGAAGATGGTTGATTTTCCAACTAAATTTGTTGAACTTGAGGTACCTGTTCTTATCTCACTTAAACATCTACTCATTCTGATTTTAAGAGTAAGGATTCATCAAATACTACATATATACTTATGATGAGTTTGTAGGAAGTAGGATCCCACAATTTGTACCCCTTAACTCCATCACCATAACAATCAAAGACATATCTCTTTGATCTAGGATCTAACTTAGAATGTTGATCCTTAGAAATAAGAGCATATGCATCGCAACCAAATATTATCATATTTGAAAATCACACGAATGACCTGTCTATACCTTTTTTGGAATCTTACAGTTTATTGCAGTTGATGGTGACCGATTTATCAGATAGCATGTTGTAAGGATTGTTTCTTCCCACAATTCCTGCTACAACTTGGCATTACTGAGCATGCTCCTTGCTCTCTTTAGAAGAGTCTTATTCATGTGTTTAACAACACCATTTTGTGGAGGAGTATAAACCATGGTCTTATGTCTTTCGATCCCATCTTCCTTGCAATAGTTTTCAAATTCCATAGATGTGAACTCACCTCCATTATTTTTTCTTAAACACTTGATTGACTTCTCATTTCTTTTTTCAACCAAAGCTTTGAATTGCTTAAAAGTATTAAATACATCAATTTTTATTTTAAGTAAATAGATCCAAACTTTCCTAAAGTAATCATCTATAAATGTCACAAAATATGACGATCCTCCAAAAGAAACTGTATGGGATGGCCCCCAAATGTCTAATGAATGTAATCAAGGATACCTTTTCTTATATTCCTTCCTTATTTAAACTTTTGTCTACATTGTTTTCAAAAAACACAATACTTGCAGAAATTCAAATTCTGAAACTTTACACTTGAAAGTGAGTTATGATCAACCTGTACCTTAAGCCCTTTCTTTCTCATATGACCCAAATGTGGATGCCATAAACGAACATAGTCACTTGCACCTTCAAATGCTACCACTGATTGATTTATTTCAATTCTTCCTTCAAGTTGAGAAAAGTTCCCAAACCTATTTTCCTTCATGACTACTAAGATGCATTTGGACACCTCCAGTACTCCACCTTGAGTTGTACACATGTAACTAGCAGAATCTAGAACTCCCAATGATATCAAGTTCTTTCTAAGTCCGGTTACATGCCTTACATCCATTAATGTTCTTATAGAACCATTATGAATTTTAATCTGGACACTACTAATACCAACAATTTTACAAGAAAAGTCATTTCCCATCAAAACAACATTATCATCAATAGATTGGTAACTTGAGAACCAATTTATATGAAGACACATGTGGTTAGATGCACTAGAATCTAACAACCAATGTTGATGTTGATGTAAAACATCACAAGTAGAGAATACCTCATCAACCATTCCTGAACTGGAACTTGAACTTGTTTTAGTTAAATTAGATTCATTTGCTTCTTTTGTAGAGTCCTCTTTGGATGCATTCTCTCTTTTCCAATAATCCTTCTTGAGATTCCCAGATTTTTCACAGAACCAACATTTCTACTTACTCTTCTTTCCCTTTGACATAAACCTTGATGTACCCCTCTCATTTTCCCCTCTTTTTGTAGATCAACCTCTGACCACCATTGCTTCTGTTGTTGAGGTTTCTTTACTAAATCTTCTCCTCATCTCCTTAGACAACAGAGCTACCACAAAAATGTCATAATCAATGGCATTTGTTGTTGTAAACCACATAGATGTGACCATATGATCCCAAGACTCAGGAAACGAAAACAATAGTGTAACTTCCTTGTCCTCATCTTCATATTTTACTTCCATACTAGATAATTGACAGATCAGAGTATTGAAAACATGCAAGTGATCAACGATTTTTGTACCTTCTTTCATCTGCAAGATGTACAACTGTCTCTTCAAGAATATTTTGTTCGTCAAGGACTTTGTCATATACATACTCTCCATTATGTTCCACAAACATCTTGTTGTCTCCTCTCCAACAATGTTAAACAACACTTCATTTACTAGACACAAAAGAATAGTACTGAGGGCTCTTGCATCCATATCTTCCCAATCCTTGTTTTTCATGCTTGCCTATTTCTTTGACTTTCCCACCAAATATTTTTGCAATCCTTGTTTCACAAGAAGATCCTGCATCTTGAGCTTCTATATCTCAAAGTTATTCTTATCGCTAAATTTCTCAACTTCGAATTTTGAACTTTGAAGCTTAGTGATTTTTCCCAAAACCTCTGCGAAATCGCAGTCCAATCCTCTGTGAATCTTCTAATTATATAGGAAAAAAATCCTTTTTTCCAAAAAACTCTCCTTTCCCTGCTTCAATAGGATGGCCCTTGTCTAGTGGTGTCTTGGGTGCGTTGGCGCACCCTTAAAGCTGTTGGTGGAGTGTTGCCTTTGAAAATGGCACATTGTTAGTGTGGAAAGGGGAGCATTGCCTTACTGGCGCTCTCTGTGCTTGAACTTGGCGCGTTGAAGGGGGGGAAATTCCTATCTTACAAGTGTTGGAGTGTCAGCAAGCCCCTAACACTTCCTATGGAGCACTTGCGTGCTAAAGATCACTTGATCTGCAAAAAATATTCGGGCTCCTCAGTACTCAGTTCTGCTTGTCCTTACGTGCCAAAAAACACATCCAAAGGTTCTTGCACTCATAGGAGATATACACACAATTCACCTTGGCTCACCTACTACGCCCGCTATACCTGCTCTGATACCACTTGTTAGGAAGAGAAAGAAAAACATAGCACAAACAAAGCATAGACAAACAATAAATCGAGAACAACAATCACACAATTGACACTGTGATTTATGTGGAAACCCAATACAAGAAAAAACCACAGGGAAATGATAATCGATATTCTTATTATTCAAAGGAGAATTAAAATAGCCAATCAGAGGCATACAACCATCCTCTCCTCTCATACACACTGCACTCCATAGTATTGTGTCTTTCTCACACTCTTTTCTCTCACCTCTATGGGTATGCTCATATATATAACATCTCTCAAGCAGTTAAACAAATTGATTATAATAAGATCCACCAATTACAAAAAGTGTTCATTGTAGAGTGAATACATGCACATTCTAAATTTAGTTGATGTGCATGTGCATGCTAATGCATGGGAAATTAGTTGGCACTCTTTCAACACACCACCCCAACATAGTTGTCTCTATGAAGTCATACATAGTTCGTCTCTATGAAGTCATGGCGACCAAGTCGAAGTTTTACATCGTCATGGAATACGTTAAGGGTGGAGAGCTCTTCAACAGGGTTGTTGAAAATAGGAGACTGAAGGAAGGGGAGGCAATGAATCATTTTCAACAACTGATAAGCATGGTCGACTTCTGTCATAGTCGGGGTGTGTACCACCAAAACTTGAACCTGGAGAATGTGTTATTAGATGACAACGAGAACGTGAAGTTCTCTAATTTTGGGTTCAGCATCCTTCCAGAGCAGTTCAGGCAGGCGGTATCCTCCACACGATTTGCGACACATCGGCCTACGTCGCGCCAGAGGTCATAACCAAGAAGGGCTACGATGGTGTCAATGCGACAATCTGGTCGTGTAGGGTCACACTGTGTGTGCTCATGGTGGGCTACCTGCCTTTCCACAACACGAATAATATGTTGATGTATAAGAATATCTACAAAGGCGACTTCAAGTTCCCGGCCTAGTTTTCCTCCGAATTTTAGCGGTTCATCCTCTAACTGTTGAACCCTAACCCCCAGACGAGGATAAAATTTCTGCAACTGATGGAGGATCCTTGGTTTCACTAGGACTTCAAGCACCCAAAAGCCAACAATGATATTGATGTTTGCCTCCTCGACGATGTTGAATTTGCCTTCTTCACCTCCGAGTTGGCCTGCCGTAAGACCTTCAACATCATCTCCCGCTCTCTAGGGTTCAGTGTCTCCGAGCTGTTCAAGGACAACGTCGTGAAGCCGGAGAAGGAATTGAGGTTCATGTCTACTGAGTCGACGTCAAGAATCACATCGAAGCTTGAGGAGATCGCGACGTTGTTCCAGTTCAGCTGTAAGAATTCAAAGGACTGTAAGAGTCCGAGGAGGGCCAAAAGGGACATTTGTGTATAGATGCAGAAACTTTCGAAGTGACGCCTTCACTCTTAGTGGTGCATCTTCGAAGGACCGAAGGGGATACACTTGAGTATAGTAAGTTCTCTATCCAAGAGCTCAGGCCGGGTCTCAAGGACATCGTGTCGAAATGGGAGGGTGACCATTCGGTAGATTGAATAGTAGATTTTCATTGTATATACGTAGTTGATAATGATTGCTCATTGTACATGAACACTTACTCGTCGTGCAGCTCAGTGAGGTAGCGCAACAGAATAGTAGATATTCATCGTATATACCTAGTGGATAATGATTGCTCATTGTACATGAACACGTTAGTCGTGCAGGTCAGTGAGATAGCGCGACAGGTGCTATCGATGATTAGTGTATAGGGATTGGCTGTCATTCATGATGATAGTTCAGTTTATATGGTTTTCTTTGTCTTTTTAATAATTAATGAGAGGCTGAGGATAATCCCTACTTTCTATAAAAGGAACTTTCATTTAGCCAGAATGATCAATCTCTCCAATTATTGGTCGTATATTGGGTCCGACTAATAAGAATAACCAGCACAGCCGTTAACTCGCCGTTGGTATCTATTGAGAATGCTTGTCATAAAATTTCTGTGGTAATCTGTAATCTCTCTGTGTTAATATCAAATGTTTGGCTGTACGGTTTAATCCTACTTAATTATTTAAAAGTGACAATTACATATCCTTACATTAATTTTTTAATGTGATTAGGTAAATGTTAAAAAGTAAACATGTTAACGGATGCTTTGATAAATGCAAGAAAGTTATGAACAATAAATCTGACCCATTGATTTTGGAGGACGACT
>JASDQU010506183.1:58699-81694 GCA_032191745.1 Picea mariana | reverse complement strand
AAGCACATTCGTGATTTTTCTCGAAGACCCGTGAAATATTTCTAGAAGCTATCTTGGAAGCCTTGTTCGAGTACATAAACAAATATGGTAATGCGTAAATTGACACCCAATGAAAAATTAACCCTCAAGCTAAAAAACGGGGTTGAACCAATCTGCGCAAGTGGGTTGAAAGAATTGTTGAAGATTACATAACAGAACAAGCTATTGAGGATCAAACATCCCTCGATACAATTAAAGACAAATTCAACACAGAGCTACACGACGGATTCCTATGCACAATTCCTAGAATTCTTCACAAATTTCTACTTGACAAAGGCATAGGCAACATTGTCGAATTTTGACCTCGACTTGGAACACCACCACAAAATAGTTTCCGGGAAGAGAGAGACGAAAAGTGGGTCGAATTTCTAAAATCAAGGTGCAAAGATACCAAATAAGCATGGGACTACTTATTGAGCAAATAGACATGGCCATCTTCACTGACTTTGAGTAAGTCAAGGCGATGTTCATGGGTTGGCTAATCTGTGAGATATCATAAGAAAAGAGCATACCATCATTCGATCGACTTAAGCATATATGTCTTTGAGAGGGAAACAAATCTACAAGTAAATGTCCGACATCCAAAATTTGGAGTGAGATAAGAGACAAAAGAAAAGAGAGGATATTCATAACATGTGGACCAGTCGGAAATTGAACAGAGAAATGGTCAGAGGAGATCACCCTGAAAGAGTGCATGAGTAGTTTGAGTCTGAAAGATATTGACCAGAGATGGAAATAGCAGTATCCGCGGTGATCCACAAGAGAATTAACGAAGCACAATTGATAGAGGATAGCATGGATTCCCATCAACTAGAGAACCAAGTCGAAAGCATGGATTATGAAGGGTTCAGACCAGCGATACACTCTCCTCCTGTTCAAGCAACCAACCCTCGAATTAGAGAATTCCTTCAACAAAGACTTTACATCGATGAACAATCTGCAATATTATGGTATAAAATTGACGAGCATGGCAATTTATGCGACGCATTGATTGTCAAGCTAGAAAGAAATGAATTTGATACAGTGCTCATTCACATCAAGGATATCATGGGCTTGACCCCCCTTCCAAATCAATGAAATACATTTTCAGTTATTGTGCACAACTAGTATCCAAACTAGTATTCAAATCGGTTAGCAAAAATATTACTCAAATCCTTTTGAGTGAGCTATTGATCTAATATTGAATTTACCAGTTCAAGAGTAAAAACAATAAATCACACTCAATTAATGTAATGTCCCCTTCCAATTGATCATGAGGGAGGATGACTTAATAGCCTATATGACTCCCATAGGCTATAGTCTGCAAGGACAAGGGATTCAACAAGGTTTATTTTGTGTCACCAGGTTAAAAAAATGAGAAATCCTAAAGTGACATTAAATAAAAATAAATAATTATATTTAAATGAAATTGGAGGGAAAATAAAGTAAGGGTTTGATTTGGTCAAAAAGGGGAAATATCTAGAATGCCCGAAGGAAGGATAAATAGAGAGGTAGCCCTTCTCTTTGACATTATGATTTGATCTCTCATTTTGGAGTGCTCTTAGAGCCATTGTTTCATTAGGGTTTAGAAAAATCCTTCCACTATTGTAGTTTAGTTTTGGTGGTGCAATATCGATCCTAGCTAGACAAGATAAAAGGCCACCTAGCATTTCTATTGGAGCTTCAGTTGTGGTTATATTCAGTTGGAGGAAGTGCATGGAGTTTGTCAAGTTTTTTCGAAAGAGGTTGATCCAAAATTTTGTAGGTGTCAGAAGGGTTTCAGAGAAACTTTGGTTTAGGGTATCCCTGTGGTTTGAGTACAGGGTGTCTCGTGAGGCCTTGCTAGATGAACAACTTCCTCCTACGAAGACCTCTGTGATCAAGGTTGCAATGGGCCATTTGGATCGGGTTCATGAGGGTTAAAAGAGGGATTGGAAAGCCACTAGAAAAGAAGACATGATTGGAGCAGAGTGTCATAGGGATTGGAGAGATTTGAAGAAGTGAGCATCATAAATTGGCATCATTACAGGTTTTCTTTTTGTTAGCACTAGAAGTTGTCCTTAGAATTCTTTAAATACAAGCCCAATACTGGGAAAGGAAGAGGGAAACAAACTAATTGCAAATCAGTCGTTACCATTGGGCAAAGAGTCATAAAAACCCTATTCAGTGAAGGCAATCAAGATGCATAACAAACACAAGTTTTATATAATGATGGGTAGAGGAATGAAGAAGATAACAAAAAGTGGATCATTCAAAAAAAAAAACCTTTCTAAAAAAGTGAATGCAAGTTACTTGAATAAAACATTAATTTAATAGGTAAGTTATAACATATCTTCTGCTACTCAAGAATCTATTAATCAAGGGTAGTTTATGATCCTATGAATCTGCAATTTATACAAGCAAGAAGATGTAAATAAATAAAAAAAACAAAGCAATTCAAACAATTTGGTAGAACAACTCTCATGGACTTTCAATAATAGAAATGATTAAAACATGAATGCCCTCAGGCTTACAAAAAAGCAGTAAAATTGCTCCTCCAACTCTCTCCTCTCTTGGATCATGAATCCAACCCTTTCCTTATCAAAATCCCATTAATATTTAGTGAACGATCTCTCTCTACTCTAAGGAGGTCAAAACCAAGGAGCTACATATGATCCTCCTCCATTTAGGGGTCCGTTACAAAAGATTCCAAAAAAAACATAACAAATTGCTATTTTTTTGGATCTTGTCTATTGTGATAATTGGCTTTTGAAATAGGTCATTCTCCTTGATTTGGTGATAGTACACATTTCCTTCATGTCCAAATACCTCCTAGGAAACCATTTGAACCTTTCCTGACAGTTGGCAGCCCTCCCATAGCTCAGATTTGTCAGACTGTTAGAGTTTGTAGCGCCTATGCAGGATGCGCTGCGAACTTTCCTGTAGATGGTAATTTTGACTTTTCTACCAAACTATGAACTAAGTCGGGTTGATTTTTTTTCAGAAAGTCAATGGTAATATGGTGCTTATCCACACCAACTTTCATAAGAACCCAGATCGTGATTCTAAATGTATGATGAAAATATCAAAGAAATCTGCTACATGAAATTAGTTCATAGTGCTAAACCAGTTCACAACAATCTTCAAAAAATGGTGATAAATATTTTCAATAATGAACCCTGAAGTATGAATGAATATGGAATGGCATTGAAGACTATAAAAAACCATTAGATACCTTTCTTGAAAACATCATTACCAAATATTTGACACATGTCTCTTTTTTGAAGGTGCTGTGAACTTCTAGGAGAGTTAGGAGCGCCTTTGATTTGAAAAAAATTGACAAGAAATTTTGTGGTTGGATGATCCTCCAAGACCCTTTGGACACTTTCTTAGGTTATAACATTTGATGATGACCTTTACATTACTAGAAATGGCCCATACCTTCCCTTTGTTCAAATGATGATAGCCACTTTCATGACATCAAGACTGGACCATGTATTTGATCAACTCTAGACCCAAGATAAATATCAATCACCTTGATTTATTTACATGAGACATGACTCAAATTTTTAAGCAACTTTACCCTATGACCCAAAATTATGAAATTTTAAATAATTGACTCCTAAGAGAAGGAAATATCACATGATTAGAAAAACTAATGATGTCTTCAGTACATATCATGTGATAACATTGGCTCCATAGGGGATGGAGACCTCCCTGTGAGGCTCCAAGAACCTTTGCAGTTCCGGTGCCCTTTATCCATTTGGCTATGGAGTCATTATTGTTGATTTACTGCAAACCAAAAACTGAAAACCACATGCTCATGGTTTGAGCTTATTAATATACATAAGCCTACTCTAACCAACTAATGAATTTGCTTATGTGTAAGAAAACTTCCACAATAGCCATGAAAGTAACTGACTGATGAAATTTTTTTTTTGGAGGCGGCTCTTTGAGAAAATACAAAAATAAGGTAATATTTTTAGTGAAAGTTCCAAGAAAATATTACACTCACTGCTGAAAATAAGAGATATAGCCAAACTTACAACAATTGGGACTTGTGCAAGCAAGGAATTCATCCAGATTGCCACTGGATCCTGAAGAACATGGAAAATTTTCAACTGGTTAAGAAGGCAATCTTGCTCCTCTGTGAAGGCTAATTTTTTAACAAAATTGTGGTCCTCATATGCTCCATAACTACTCATATGTTGTTTGATGTCTTTTGGAAGTCTAGGTGCAAAAACGATAAACGTGAGCTCACTGATCCTTGGAGATTTCTACTCATCAATGGGTGATAAAGAGAATTTCAATTGTTGATGCAACTCATCCTTATGTTCTTCATTACCATATACTGGATGGCTGCTAATAAGCTCTATATGTTCTTTACTAAAGATTTGATCCTTATTATTAAAGTAACTATCAATGATAGGATGATTTTTTTCAACATTTGGGACAACTAACTCATTAGAGGAATGATTTTTAGAGACATATGTTACAAGGACAAATGCATCTACTGCATGGTTTCCAATTTCTTCATCATAAGAATAGTCAACAAAATATGCTTTCAACACTGGAAAACTAGGAAAGGAATGATATGATTTTTCCTTGATTTCTTCAACAGAAAAATCTATTTCAGCCTAACAATCTGAAGAAATACCTAATGTATGATGAATATTCTTTTCAAACTCCTCACAACAATTCTCAAATATAAATTCAACTAAAAAATACCTTTTACAATGCTCATTAAAAGTTGAATGAAATTCCCTTAATGATGAGATGCTAGAATGAGGTAGTGAGAAATACCATTAACGTGCATCGCCATCTAATGAATGCATGAACATTTTCATCAAAATGTCATCATGATGTAGATCAAGTTGATCCATGAATTGATGAAATTTGATGAGATGCTCTGTGGGATTATCCTCCTTCGTTTCTTTGAATATAGGAAGAAAATATCCCCATTCTAGCATATGAGGTACTGGATGAGGGAAACCTGGAATTGTAGAAAATTTAAGAGGTGCAAACCTTTGAGCCAAAACAACAGAAAATGCCTTTGACATTCTGAAATTGTGGAGTCATCATTGGATCTTTCCTTCATGGAGTGGAGTCACCAGGTGAAAGATGCAGTTTGAATATGTCTAACTTCAGTTCACCATCCAAAGCTGGATCTAATCAGTGTCGTTCTCGCAGGGAATATCTTCAACTTCATCCCCAGAAATGGCACCACAAATGTTAGCACTAGAATTTGTCCTTAGACTGCTTGAAAGACAAGCCTAGTATCCATTTGATTCTTTAGGATTGAATTGGTTTGAGTAGGTGGATCAACAAGACTAGGAAAGGAAGAGGGCAACAAGCTAACTACAGATCAATATCTACCATTGGGAAAGGAGTCATAAAAACCTTATTCAGTGAAGGAAATCAAGATGCATAACATAAAAAAGTTTTATATAATTATGGGTAGAGGAATGAAGAAGATAACAAAAAGTGGATCATTCACAAAATAGTAAACCTTTTTGAAAAAGTGAATGCAAGTTATTTGAATAAAACAATGATTTAATAGGCAAGTTATAGCAGATCTTCTGCTACTCAAGAGTCTATTAATCAAGGGAAATTTCTGATAGTATGAATCTACAATTTATACAAGAAAGAAGATGTAAAGAAATAAAAAAAAAAAAAAAATAGTTCAAACAATCTCGTAGCACAACTCTCATGGATCTTCAATAACATAAATGATTAAAACATGAATTCCCTCGGGATTACAAAAAAGCAGTAAAACTGCTCCTCCAGCTCTCTCCTCTCTTGGATCATGAATCCAACCCTTTCCTTATCAAAATCCCCTTGATATATAGTTAATTATCTCTCTCTACTCTAAGGAGGTCGAAACCAAGGAGCTTCATAGGATCCTCCTCCATTTAGGAGTCTATTACAAAAGATTCCAACAAAAACATAACAAATTCCTATTTTTTTGGATCTTGTCTATTGTGATAAATTCCTTTTGAAACATGTCACGTTGCTTAATCTAGTGATAGAACACATGTCCCTCGTGTCCAAATACCTCCTAATAAACCATTTGAACCTTCCCTAATAGCTGAAAATCCTCTCACAGCTTAGATTAGTCAGACTGTTAAAGTTCGTAGCACCTATGCAAGATGCACTACGAACTTTCCTGTAGATGGTAATTTTGACATTTCTTCCAAACTATGAATTGGGTCTGACTTATTTTTTTCAACAAGTCAATGGTAATATAGTGCTTCTCCTGACAAAATTGTAGAAGAACCCAGATCGTGATTCAAAATTTATGATTAAAACATTAGAGAAAATTGCTACGTGAAATTAGTTTGTAGCACCATATTGTAGCACTGAACCAATTTGCAGCAATCTTCCACAAATGGTGATAATTATTTGCAATAACAAACCCTGAAGGATGAATGAATATGGAATGGCATTGAAGACTAGAAAAAAACGTTAGATACCTTTTTCGAAAACATCATTACCAAAGATTTGACACATGTCTCTTTTTTGAAGGTGCTGCGAACTTCTAAGAGTTAGTAGCACCTTTGATTTGACAAATTTGAAAAGACATTTCGTGGTTGGATGATCCTACAAGACCCTTTGGACACTTGTTTGGGTTATAACATTTGATGATGACCTTTAAATTACTAGAAATGACCCATACCTTCTCTTTGTGTAAATGATGACACCCACTTTAATGACATCAAGACTTGACCATGTATTCGATAAACTCTAGACCCAAGATAAAAATCAATCACCTTGATTTATTTACATGAGATATGACTCAAAATTTTAAGCAACTTGACCCTATGAACCAACATTATGAAATTTTAAATAACTGACTCCTAAGAGAAGGAAATATCACATGATTAGCAAAACTAGTGATGTCCTTCAGTACATATCATGTGCTAACACTTTGTATTGTTTGTATTAGTATATTTTGCAGGTTCCTTGCAACCATTAGACTTGTGTGTCAGGAGTATTTTTTAGTTGTTATTACAACCATTAGATATCCTTGTATTGTTTTTATTTGGGGTTTCAATCCATAATAAGATTCGATGGTTATCTGATCTATTTTATGTGTAATGGATGCATGTTATATGTTTAAAAATATTCCTATATGAGCAAATTGTTTGTAAGGAGTTAATAGTAGCATTAATACAAAGTGTTTGACATATTTACACAAAGAGAAATAACAATTTTTGGATAGAAAACATAATATTCCCACCTAGCCTAGTTGGGGACATTACAGTGGTATCAAAGTTGGTGATCTTTCCAACCTGTGATTTCTTGAGGCATTGGTGCCAAGAAAAACTAGAGGATGAGGGAAATAACCCACCCTAAAATGAGATTCAAAAGAGGTAGAAGTAGAGGAAGTTATCAGGGATAATCTTGAATATAGGACCATAAAGTTGTTAGAAAGCACAACTAATGGAAAACAACAGTTAACACAAGTCATGACACGGTTATTTTATGGTAATCAAGCAAACCAAAACCAATGAGGTACCAATGGGAACCATGCAAAGGCCAACCATGAAGGTGGTAGGATTCATGAAGGGATTGATACATATGTGCTAGAACAAAGTTTCTTCTAGACATGTAGAAGAAAGGTACCTAGGCCGTTATTTCCACCATTCCTTCAAGAGCAGCCTACAGGAGCACCAGAAAAATAGGGGCCGTCTTATGAAATGAACTCCTACTTTAGGGAGTATTAGTTTCTAGAAGAAGGAGCCTAAGAATCCATGTCTTACAATGAGTACTGCAACCTCGGGACGAGGAAAAAAACTAGGAAGGGCCATAATCAACATAATTTCGATCTTTTATGCAAATTGGGGAAGATAACTATCTCACAATTTGATGGATCTAACATGTGCACATCCCAAGCATGGATACATAAGTTGGACAATTATTTCCAACTTAACCCGATGACAGAGGCAGAGGCAATCAAGTTTTCCACTCTACACTTGGATGGAGAGGCTCATGAGTGGTGGTACCATGGACTATTAACATTGGGACATTCCAACATCACATCATATGAGGATTTCACCTAGAGGTTGATGGACATGTTTGATAGGAAGGAACCTAAGATCCAGTTTAGGGAGTTGGAAAAAATGTGGCAAACAACCACACCGAAGGCCTTTGTCACAGAGTTCCAATGGATGACAATCATGGTGACTGATGTTTCTGAGCATAGATTGGTGATGTTATTCATGGAGGGCTTGGTTGAACCCTTAAGAGGTTGGGTAAAGGATTTTAGGCCAAACACACTAAATGAGGTTATCATGAAGACCTAGGATATGGTAGACAGAGTCCCCATTAAGACATCGGGAAATTTTTTTATCCCACAGAAGGGTCAGGTATCAAAACCTCCCCAGAAGACATGGATAGGGAAGGACAGGTTGGATGAGAAAAATCTAAGAGAACTAAGGAAGAAGAAGATTTGCTATAGTTCCAAGGAGTCATGGGAACTAGGCCATCGATTTATGGGAAAAGGAAAATTCCATTATATTGAGGTAGTTTTCGACAAGGAGGATGGAATTAATGATGAGGGAATTGGACAGGACAGTGGCGAGCCATCACATGATATAGAGAAGACGCCATTGCAAGATAACACCAAGGGGATGGCCCTTTCCACACTTTCTAGAGTCCCTAAATATTATACCTTTAGGGTCATAGGCATTTTGTAGGGGTAGAGGGTTACAACATTGATTGATGGTGGGACCACCCATAACTTCATTGATCTTTCAATTTTCACTAAGAGACAAATCCTTGCATAAGACTTCGAGGCATTCAATGTGGTAGTAGAAGATGGGTACAACATGGCATGCTCTCGGAGGATTAGGGGGTTGGAAGTAACATTGGAAAACTATACGTTGAACGATGAATTTTTTGTTGTGTATTTAGCAAATACTCATGTGGTGCTAGTAGTTCAGTGGTTGTACTCATTGGGAGATATCCACATGAATTATCAGGACATGAGGATGGAGTTCTAGGACAAGGGTGGACAGTGAGTCATCTTAAGAGGTATGTTGATAGGTGCCCCCAAGATAGTGTATAACCAACATATGGAGGCCCTTTTTAGACACAAGGACGTGGCTTGCACAACATATTGCTTGATCACCATGGAAAAGTCATCACATGATCGCCAACATTACCATGTGGATATGCAGGCATGGTTTGGAAAGCATGAAAGAGTGTTTGAACCATTTCCAGCAGGGAGGTCACCTGACAGAGGATTTGGGAATGTCATTGAGCTACAAGAAGGGTTGAAGCCTCTAATCGCCACACCCTACAGGCATATGAAGAGATTCAAGGATGAAATAGAGAAGGTCATAATGGAGTTGTTGGCGATGGGACATATTAGGCCTAGTTCTAGTCCCTTCGCTTCTTCAATCGTATTGGTGAAGAAGAAGGATGACACTATGATAATGTGCATAGACTACATAGCAGTTAACAAGAAGACCATAAAAAACTAATACCCAATACCCAGGATTGATGAGCTGATAGACGAGATGCATGGGGAATTGTACTTATCAAAGGTTGATCTACGATCAAGATACCACTAGATTTGGGTCAGAGAGGAGGATATCCATAAAAAAAAATTCAAGTGTCACCATGGGCATTATGAGTTTCTATTCATGCCCTTAAGGTTGAATAACACACCAACTACCTTTCAGTTATGCATGAACCATATCTTCAACAAACAGTTGAGGAAATTCTTACTAGTGTTCTTTAACGATCTTCTGATCTATAATGGGACGTGGGAGGAAACTCAGAAGCATTTCTCAGCATTATGGAGGAGCAATCACTTTTTTCCAAGGAGGCAAAGTGTGATTTTGGGTTGACAAAGATCCTCTATCTAGGGCACCTGATTGATGTTGAGGGAGTAAATGTGCATCAAGAGAAGATACAGACAATATTATATTGGCCCACCCCTAGATCACTCACAAATTTGTGAGGATTCTTGAAGATATGCAGCTATTAGAGGCACTTTGTGAAAGGAATTTCACAATCAATTGCACCACTGTCAGAACTCACTAAGAAGGGGGGATTTTTATGGTCAGAGGAAGCACATATAGGATTCGACAAAATGAAGAGGGCGATGAGCACTTTCCCAGTATTATCAGTCCCATATTTTACACATCCTTTGGTCCTAGAGTGTGGCACATCTAGTGAGGGGATAGGAGAAGTATTGATGCATAACCAACACCTGATAGCTTTCGAGAGAAGAAAGCTAAGAGAGCCAAAGAAACTCTACTTGAGTTTAGAAAAGTGAATGCAATTCATCTTCCCCAATGGGCATCATGCATGCATTAGCCAAGTTTATAAAATACCTAGTACGAGGACATTTTGTGGTTAGTACTAACCACAATAGCTTGAGATATTTATTGGAGTAGCGGGACCTGAATGAGAAGCAACATAAATGGGTGATTAAGGTGCAGGAATATGATTTTTACATTGAATATGTAAATGGGAAGAAGAACATAGTTTTTGATTCCTTATCCAAGAGACCTGGAACCTTCTCCATCATAGAGATCTCAGCAGACTGGAGGTCCATTATTTTGGTGGAATACTCAAAGAATACCTTCTCTCATGTGAGCTGATGGAGGGTGGTATTTAGGATGACAGGTACAGGGTAGTGGATGGCATCATCTACTACAAAGACAAGATCTATATTGTCCCTGATTCTAAACTCAAGGATAATATTTTGAGGGTAGTACATGACGCACCATTAGCAGGGCACTAGGGTTATATGAATACCTATAGGTAGGTGAGGGAGATATTATCCTGGAAGGGTATCAAGGAGGATGCAATTCATCATGTGAGGGAGTGCGTGACTTTCCAACATAACAAGTCAGAGTTTACACATCCTGCAGGATTGCTTCAACTATTTCCGATTATGGAACACAAGTGGGATAACATTTCCATGGACTTTAGTACAGGGTTTCCAAAGGTACAAGGAAGGGACTATATTTACATGGTAGTGGAAATATTAACTAAATATGTGCACTTGTTTTCCATTCCCTCAGAGTATGATGCATCTCATGTAGCAGATCTATTCTTTGGGGAGGTGTTTAGACTACATGGTCTTCCGAGGAACATAGTCAGTGACTAAGATGGCAGGTTTCCCAGCATGTTTTGGCAAGAGTTGTTCATATTATCCATGAAAAAGTTGACACATAATACTAGCTACCACCCCTAGTGTTGTGAGAAATCTTACCCTGTGGATAGGTTAAGGTCCCCTTAGCCAAGTTTTCTTCGGCTAAAACAGAATAGAGAAAGTGGACACTGAAATCCCTTGATCATGTCTATTTACACACGAAAAAAAGAAGAGAGAAAAGAAAAGAGAGTGCACATTTTCCGAAGGTTTTCCTTGCTTCTCTTTGTCGCTCCAACATTGGAACCATTTCTATCTCGATCACAATCTCCCTGCACTTAAACATAATGATCTTCCTCTTCTACTACTTGCACATGGTTCGATAAAAGAAAATATAACTACATGAAACAAGCATGATATTCATATGTAAACTTAAAAGAGACATAAGTATGGGAATAGGCCAAGCTTATATTCATGAGAAACAATGGACAACACTTACAATCACCTTGATGTGATTCAGATCTTCCTCCATGCTTTTCCTTTCCAGCCCCACTCTTGAATGTCTTAAGATAATAATGATGATTCCCTTATGGATTCTCCTCCCTTTCTTTCACCTTTAAATTCCCTCATTATATAGGATTTAGAGGCTTAACCACCATGGAAGAAATCACTCACTAGATCCACTAAATTGGGATCTCCAAGATTTTTAGGGAGAAAATATCTCTCAAGGATTTTAGGGAGAAAATATCTCTCAAGGATTTTAAGGAAGAATTATCTCTCAAGGATTTTATGGAGAAAATAACTCTCAAGGATTTTAAGGAGGAATCATCTTTCAAGATCCATCAAATTAGGATATGCGTTTGAGAAAATATCTCAACCATCCATGAGATTCTCAACTTCTCCTTGAGATTAGGAAACTAAATGTGTGGTGAATTCTCGCACTAAATTTTTTTTTTTATGAATAATAATGAATAATATATGTGCACATAATATTTTGACCTTCATATGATAAATTTGTCTCCTAACATGTCTAGGGATTATGACAAACACTCCCTCACAAAAGTGTGACAAATCCACACTTAGTAGTGTGAGAATTTGGTGTGTAACAGATGCCCTCTAAAGTGTGAGGATAGAAGAGAAGTTGATGGCCGAAACACTTTACAAAATTATGTGCACCAAGGGGTGCTAGAATAGGAGAGTCGTATGGACAATGAAAATAACATCAAACAACATATATATGAATCATCTCAAGGTAGGAATACCCATGCTTGGTACAAAATGGACTTAAAGCATGGTCGTCGACCAATACACTGTTGATCCATGACAGTACCAAATAAGGATGTGGCCACCAAACATATAATGTGGATCCATACCTTCATGACTCGATCAAGTTGTAGCCATGATATTTTACATAATGGAGCTACAATATGACAACAACATAACCACATACCAATACAAAGTGGATCTATGTGACAGTGTACATCAATAAGAGTGTTCTCCATCGCAACCTTGGTTAGCCACATAACACTAGTAGGTGCCAAAAAAGTTCCCATGGTCTTCATCCCAGTCCCAAACTAGTATTATTCTAACTGTGCTAATACATGTGTTGATGTTGAACATGGTAGAAACCACTTGATTAACGGTCATTAATGTATACCATTAACAAGTGTGATGGAAATCACCAGTGATGACAATGACTCCCAAGGTACACTAGTATAATTCAATGAATGTGAATCAATGAGCTAAAGTCAATCATTCGTTGAAATATTCCGATTAGGGGTCAATGGTGTAAACCCACCGTAGAAAGCGAGGAAACATGCCATTGAGGCATGCAAGTGTGAGAATCTAGTATAATTCCATGTTGCTCCTCTCTTATTTCATGCATAAATAGATGGAAAGTGGGAATGTTAGTTTCCATTTGTTCTAGTTGTCTTAGTTGAAGAAAACCCAACTAAGGGGAGCTCAATCTATCCACAGGGTGATATTTCTCAAAACACCCAGACAGATGAGCAGACTGAGATAGTAAACAAATGGATTGAGGGGAACTTTAGGAACTATGTGTGAGGGTAGGAATGGGCATGCATAAAGTGGATGCATCTCAAGGAACATTGTTACAATACCACTCATCACATGTCCATTGGGATGAGCCCATTCATGGAATTGTATGGCTACGATGTCCCATCCTTTGTGTATTTGAATTTTTGGGAGAGCAAAGATCCCAAGGCCAAATATTGGTTGCAAGAAAGTCATGAATTATTGAGAGTCCTAAAGGATAATTGAAATCCACTTAGAATCAACATAAGATGTATGTAGATAGGCACAGGGTGTAATGCAACTTTGAGGTTGGGGACCTAGTCTTTCTAAATTTGCATCCTTATAAACAGTCATCGTTGAAGAAGAGTGGTGAAGAGAAGATGAAGCCTCTCTTTTATGGACCCTAAAGAGTGATCAAGAGAGTTGGGGAGGTATCATACGAGATGGAGCTACCAAAGGGTGACACGATCCACAACACCTTTCATGCATGATTCCTAAAGAATGCATTAGGACAACGGGTCATTGCTTCGACAGATATTCCTCCACTGGATGAGGAAGGGAAGTTGGTTCTATCTTTCAAGAGGATTTCTAACATTAGGGAGAATAGGTTGATAAGTAGATTCATTCGAGATTACTTGTTCGTATGGAGATGATTTCCCGCAAAGGATGTTACTTGGGAAGGAGAGAAGATCGTACAAGACCTTCATCTAGAGTTGATTGATGAAAAACAATCTTGGGAAGGGAGGACTATAATGTCCCCTTCCAATTGATCATGATGGAGGATGACTTAATAGCCTACACAACTCTTGTAGTTTATAGTAAGCAAGGACAAGGGAGTTAAGGAGGTTTATTTGGTGTCACTAGGTTAAAATAATGACAAATCCTAAAGTGACATTAAATAAAAATAAATAGTTATATTTAAATGAAATTGGAGGGAAAATAAAGTGAGGGCTTGATTTGGTCAAAAAGGAGAAAGATCTAGAAGGCCCGGAGGAAGGATAAATAGAGGGGTAACCATTCTCTTTGGATTTATGATTTGATCTCTCATTTTGGAGTGCTCTTGGAGCCATTGTTTCGTTAGGGTTTATCAAAACCCTTCCACTTCTTCAGTTTAGTTTCAGTGGTGCAATATCCACCCTATATAGACAAGAGAGGACTCCACGTATGATTTCTATTAGAGCTTCAATTATGGTTATATTCAGTTAGAGATTGCACAAGGAGTTTGTGAAGTTTTTTCAGAAGAGGTCGATCTAGAATTTTGTAGGTGTCAGGAGGGTTTCAGAGAAACTATGGTTTAGGGCATCTCCACGGGCCGAGTATAGGGTGTCTCGCAAGGCCCCACTAGACAAACAACTGTGTCCCGTTAGGACCTCTGTAATTGGGGTTGCAATAGGCCATTTGGATCAGGTTCATGAGGTTTACATGAGGGATTGGAAGGCTACAGACACTACTGAAGCAGATTGTCATAGGGCTTAGAGAGATTTGAAGCAGTGAGTATCATCAATTGGAAGCATTCCATGTTTTCTTTGTATTGTTTCTATTAGTAGATTTTTTTGTTTCCTTGGAGCCATTAGAATTCTGTGTTAGGAATATTTTGCAGTTTTTATTACATCCATTATATATCCTTGTATTCTTCTGATTGGTGGTTTCAATCCATAATAAGGTGCAATGGTTATCTTCTCCATTTTCTGTGTAATGAATGAATGCAATATGTTTGACAATATTCTTGTATGATCAAACTATTTGTAAGGAGTTAGCAACAACATTAATACAAAGTGTTTGACATATTTACACAAGGAGAAATAACATTTTTTGGATAGAAAACATAAAATTCCCACCTAGCCTAGTTGGGGACATTACAATTAACAACAACCCTTGATATGGATTTAGGAGCAGAACGAACTGATTAATAGATAGAATACAATAAACACAAAGATATGAAGAATAACACAAAAATACAGTGAACAATATCTTCTATTAAATAATGAAATAGGCTGAAACTGTAAACCTGCAGAACTGAAACACTTGCTCGAATGGTGGTAGTTATCTCTGAGAAGAGATGTGGTTGCTAGATGCATCCGTCTGAGAAGAAAATGGATTACAATGAGGCTCATGTGGGCCTTATGGCTAAGTTGGTGTAATTTGGTACCTCAACTTCCCAGGGTCATAAATTTTTCATACGACCTCCGTTTTAGGCACGTGATAGCCCGTTGGAAAGGTATTTTAGAGACCTACACATTCCATCATCAAAATCTGACTCTATCTATAGTTTGACTGTGGTGAGAAAAAAAAGCAACGTTTAGGGCCCCAAAACGGCCCTAGAGGTACAACAAGATGCGCTGACATGAAAACATACGAAATAAACCAGTTGGATTAGGTGAGAGGACACCTGTATCCACCTTGAGGATGTGTGGGGCTTCAGACAGCCCCAGAAGTGTAGAAACCACAATTACAAAGTAGTACAAAAGAACGTGATGAACAAAAAACAGACACAAGGAGCTAGTTGGAATAGGTGGGTGGCCACTAATATCCACCTGGATGAATCCTCCCCCCTTAGGAAGAAATGGTCTCCATTGCATTGGTTTCCCCCATCAGGTGAGGAAAATTCTTCTAGATTTGGCCCCGGGTGAGCCACTTGCCTTGGTGTAGCAGTTACCTTGCCTTGACAACCCAATAAAGTTGGATCCTCTGCTAGCGAGTGCCTTTGACCTATGTGTCCACTATCTGATTAATGGATTCTTGTTCCATGCAGTCAGTGTTGAGATTTGTTGGTGTCAATTGTTTTGTGATGTCGTAGGTGTCCAATAATGGTGGAAAATATGGCTGAAGAAGGTCCACATTGAATACTAGATGCAAGCCAAGGAAGGGTGGAGTGTTGAGCTCAAAATAATTGCTACCTACAACCTTGGTGATGGTGTAAGGCCCATAACGGAGTGGGAGAAGGTTCTCATGGGACCTAATGAGATTCTCTTTTTGCAAATGTAATCGGACTTTGTCGCCAAGCTGAAACTAGTTTGGTACCCCGTGTTGATCATGGCATTGCTTGAATTTAGCATTGGATTTCTGCAAAATCTCCTAGACCTATTGGCAGACGTGATGAATCTGCTCAATGAATCTGGTGGCTTTGTTGATCGCAGACTTATAAAGGGAGGATTATGTCTGTGCGATGGCAAGAGGAAGTGCAAGGTAAATGGGTCCCAAGGGTTGGAATCCTTGACCCACTTGAAATGGGATATGGACGGAGGAACTATGGAGAGCCTTGCTGTAACTGTGTTGGACATATGGGAGACTTGCTTCCCATGTCCGTGGATGCTTATAATTGTACATGCATAGGATGTGCACAATCATCCAATTGAATACCTATGTTTGGCCATCGGTTTGGGGGTTGACAGCAGTGGATTTTGTGAGCTTGGTATCCAAAAGAGACCAGACACTTGACCAAAATGTGTTGAGGAACTTGTTGTCTTGATCTGAGATGATGGTTTGTGGTATCCCAAAGTGGACCCACACTCATTCGAAGAATAGCTTGGCAGTATCTGTTGCTATGACATTCTTCTTACAGGCTGTGAGGATGGCCATCTTCAAAAATCGATTAATGAGCACAAGCATACAGACATTTCCTTGCTTGGTGGACGACAAGCTAGATATGTAATCCATTGATATGGATTCCCAAGGATTCTCGGGAATAGGAAGAGGGGTGTATAAGCCTTTCTTCTTGATAGCTAGCTTGGAAATGGAACATGCAGTGCAAGATCTGATATACTTGCTGACGTCCTGTCGAACTTTTTCCCAATAAAAATGTTTCTGAAGAACGACCATAATTTTCTCTACGCCAAAATGTCCTGCCACCCAACTGTAGTGGGCTTCCCAAATAATCTTTGCACACTCTCTTTTAGGAATGCAGAGATGGCCCATGTGGCATAAGAGTTTGTCCTGAATGTGAAAATCAATGATAGTTGTGCCTGTACCCAAGAGATGATAGGTGGTGGCAAAGTCCAGATCTTGCTGATAAAGTTGGGGCCACTCATATGCTTCATGTCCACAGGAATGGAGCACAATGGTGAGTGCAGCCACATAAGGCCGACTAAGGGAGTCAACGACATGATTGGAGATACCTTTCTTATACTTGATGTTGAGATGAAATTGCTACATGTTGGTGGACCACTTATGATGGCGGTCGTTTTGGAATTCCCCTATGTCTATATGAACTGCAGAGGCTTGTGATCAATGTGTATGATCATCTCTTTCCCCAGAATGTAATGTTTTCATTGACGACATGCTTGTACAATAGAATACATTTCCTTGTCATAGGTGGGGTATTTCCGAAAAATATCAGAGAGTGTCTCACTATGGTATGCCATCAAATGCTCGCGCTGAGTGAGAAATGTGCCCACAACATAGTTAGATTCATCAGTCTCAATCTCGAATGGTTATTACAGATCAGGCAAGGATAGTACTAGAGATGATCACAAGTGATGATTCAGATCATCGAATGCTCATTGTTTCTCTTTCCTCCACACGAACTTGGCCCTACCATCTCCCTTGGTCACCTGGTTGAGGGCCCATGCAATATGGGAGAATCCCAACACGAACAGTCGGTAGAAGTTGGCTAGTCCCAAAAATCTTTGAAGCTCAGTCAGTGTGGTCGGGGCTAGCCAGTCACAGATGACTTGGGTATTAGCTAGATCAACATGTAACCCATGCTCATCAACAATGTAGCCCAAGTATTGGACCTTGTTCATGCCAAAAGAGCATTTTTCCAAGTTGGCATAAAGCTTGTGCTGCCACAGAGTGCTCAAAACTTGTTGAATATGTAACATGTGTTCCTCCCACATTCTTCTGAAGATGAGGATGTCATCCAAATATACTACCACAAAATATTTGGGGAAGGGTCTCAATACATCAGCCATCAACCTCATGAAAGTGGTTGGTGCATTTGTTAAGCCAAAGGGCATGACTAGCCATTCGTAGAGACCTTATTTAGACTTGAAGGTTGTCTTCCATACATCAATTGGTTCGATGGGAACTTGGTGGTAGCCAGACTTTAGGTCAATCTTGTTGAATAACTTTTCCCCCTTGAGTTGGTCAAGAAGGTCATCAATCCTGGGAATGGGGTAGCGGTTCTTGACTATGATTTTGTTTAAGCCTATGTAATCAATGCAGAGTCGCCAAGTCCCATCCTTCTTCTGCACCAGTACAATCGGACTTAGGCAAGGGGAGGATATGGGTATGATGTGACCCTTTTGAATAAGCTCTTAGATCTGACGCCTATTTCCTCATTTTCCATCAACGAGCGTTGATAGACTGGTCCATTAGGTAGAGGTACGTCGGGGGTCAGATCAATTGGATGCTTGACTTGGAAGTGTGTCGGTACCCCTGTAGGTGAGGAGAATATGTCTCTGTATTCTTCCAAGATCCCATCCACTTGCTTCTACTAAAAAGATAGGCATTGTGTAGAGGCCATGGATGTGGCGACAACCTTCTGCTTACAGTGAGCACGGATCACAAAGAAGACAAACTTCCCGGTCTGTGAAATGACCTTACTGTATTGCTTAGCAAATATTAAAGAAATAGCAGTAGGCAGTGCTACCTCTGGGATCCTGTATAATTGTCTACCCAAAGTAATGATAAAACTACGGGGTCTAGAATCATACAAAACTTGATGCTTCCAAAAATATGGTTTTCCTAAAAGAACATCACAAACTTCAAGGGGAGAAATATTACACAGTACCTCATCTTTCAAAGGCTTGATGTTGTAGGGTAGATGACACTATTGGATGACACGAAGATCTCTTCCTTAGCGAAGCCATCCGATGGTGTAGGGTTGCAGGTGTGGTGTTGTTGGCGGGTCCATCCGCTTGACGACCTCTGCTGAAATAAGGTTCTTCTGACTACCGCTATCGACAATGAAATGAAGTGGAGCCCCCTTTACCCACATCTGCAAGTGAAAGAGGCATTCCCCTTCCTCTAGTTCTTCTATTTTGCTTGGTCGGACTTTGGTGGAAGCGACAGTGGCACTGGGTTCAAGATCGATAATCTACTTCCCTCCTTCAAGATTTGACCCGAAATCAGAATCAGCCTCTGACTCGAAATCCTTCAACTCAACCATGAGGGACTTCTTGGAGCAACATTCTTCGGTGTTGTGCCAAGGACTTTTATGGTACTCACACCATTTTCCTATGTCCTTCTTCGTCTTCTCATTTCCCTTCTTGTGTTGCGGCTTGGATTGGTTTTCCTGAGGGTGGCCATCTCAAATTGGTCCCTTTTTGTGTGGGTTGGGGCTTCCTTTTCCCTTCTTCGGCTGTGAGGGGTTTGCAGATCCAAACTCTCATCTTTTCTTCTTAAATTTATGCCCGATCTTGACAGCATATCTATAAGTCGTGCCCAATGAGGTGATGTCCAGGAAATCCATTTCTGTTTGAATGTATCTATGAAAACAACCACAATATTTGAGCACCAAATGATTCTCATAGTATTTGATACACAATTTGGTGCATAGGGTATGGAAAATATTGGTGAAATTTGGTACTATCTGGTCCCTTTCTTGAAGTAGGGTGGTCCATCTCGTGTATTGGTCCTCGTAGCTTCCAACAAGGTAGTATTGTTCTTTAATGGCATCCCAGAAGGATTCCCATGTAGGGGCCACCATAAACAATGTAGATTCCTCCATGGCCCTTTGCTCATAGTAAGTATCCCACGATTCTTTAACATCGAGAATGACCTTGAGGAGTGCAAACGTGATCTTTTCCCTATCAAAAAAATTGTGGACCAAAAATATCCTTCGAGTAGATTCAACCATTTATCTACAACATCTGCATCTATTAGTCCTTCAAATAATGGAATATCTAAATTTACATGTACCTTGAAGGGGGTTGCATGGCCACTTGATGAAGATGCTTCTCTTGTGGGCAGCCACTGAAGAATCTGTACGAAGTTGTCCATTATTTTGTTTCTTTGTCGTGTGAGGGCTTCCTCGAGCAACATTTTAATAGGATCTCCTGCTCCATCATCTTTCTTTTTATCCCCATGGGTTTTTGTCAGGCTCAGTGAAACTGATTTTGTAATGGATCGATTGGTTCGAGTCCCAACTTCTTGTACCCAGATCTTGTCAGGGACATGCGCGAAGAAAAATAAATGAAGAGCAGACCGCTCTGATACCATTGATCTAGATTTAGGAGAGAAATGAAATGATTAAGAGACTGAATACGATGAACACAGAGATATGAAGAATAACACAAATATCCAATGAACAATATATTCTATTAAATAATGATATAGGATGAAACTGTAAAACTACAGAACTGAAACACTTGCTCGAATAAGTGGGTGGCCACCAATATCCACCTGGATCAACCCTTTTACACTTGTGTTCAAAATCGACATATTAAGTATGACAAGTCTATATATGGTGGTATTGCACTTTTTCATCCAAATAACCTATCTATTTGTAGATGTGACTCAATCTAGATCTTATCATTCACCTTAATGCATTCATTTTATAATGACAAAGCAGTAAAAATACTAATGGAAGTAGTTACCATTTTCTCACAAAAGGGGCACATAATACATTCATTCACCTTATGGGCATTCATATATTTCGTATAAGTGATTTAATAATTTATTTAAGAAATCCACTGCTATAATCAAACCAAAACTTTGTAAATTTGCATTGAGAGACAAGGAAATGCAAAAGTAACACAATAGACCATCTAAAATTCAAATGCTTGTCCATTGAGAAGTGATAAGATGTTAATATTATTATTTTTAGAGACAAAACAAGCTACAGATTAGATAACAAACTATATATTAAATTACCCATAAAATTCTACAAATCATAAATAAGAAACCATATACTGAGATTACTGCTGCAGGTGGTATACCTCCTCTTGTCCAGATTCTGGAAATTGGATCTTCAAAAGCAAAAGAGGACTTTGCAATTGTTATTGGGAACCTCTGTAATCACAGTGAAGATATCCGTGCATGTGTTGAAAGTGCAGATGTTGTACCTGCACTGATATGGTTATGGTAGTCCAAGTGGAAAAGAAATTGTTGCAAGGATACTAAACCATCTTACTCATAAATCAGATAGTAGCACTATCAGCTAACTCACTGATTTGCTGACAAGTAACTTACCAGAATCAAAGATCAAGAACCTCATTTTCTCAATGATGGTATGGGCTACAACATCATTAATACAAACAATAAATTTGATTTGATCATGAAAGGTTTCCTTCTTGACCAAAACATAACTTTCATGAGCACAGAAGGCAGAATTATAACCAATTAGTTGATGAAAAGTAGAGCTTTCACCAGCTAATTAGCAAATCTTAAGGAGAAATAGCTGGTGAAACCTGAGACAGGAAACGAAGGTGTATTTTTGCACAAATCTAAGTTTTATCATTTTAAAGGGCATGAGGATTCTTTTAAAATGAAAATTATAAAGATCTGTTTCATGATCTGTTTCAGTTTTTAAAGTTGCCAGCAAAGTGAAAGAGATCAAGCAAATCACCTATTTTTGGCCAAGAGATTGCTTAGTTTTCAAAAGGATATTTCAGTTGCCTTGTCATCACCTGAAGGTTGTTGATGTATCAAAGATTAGTGTAGTTGTCGAAGATTTTAGATTTAGATGATGATTTGATTCTTTTATATAGGATTGTTTCCTATTCGTTTGGATTTAGTTAATATCCTATTTTCTATATTTAGTATTCTAGATACAGTTCTTGAGGATCTAATGACTGTTTGTAAGATATAAATAC
This sequence comes from Picea mariana, assembly GCA_032191745.1. Classification (NCBI taxonomy): domain Eukaryota; kingdom Viridiplantae; phylum Streptophyta; class Pinopsida; order Pinales; family Pinaceae; genus Picea; species Picea mariana. Next base: position 59,797 of record JASDQU010506183.1, on the reverse strand, counting down.
CTATCTTTTGATAGAGGATAGAAAAGGGGTTCAGTCATAGGACCGAGGGAATTCTAGATACAATACCATGATGCTTTGTAATAGACTGTCATAGATATGTAATACAGATCATAGTCTTCTTTCTCTATTAATATCAGATTGTCATTTCTTACTTCTTCTATGCTTTTATTCAAGTTATCTTAACTGCAATATGACTGTCATCTCATTAGTCAGTTCATAGCTTGATTTAATAGTAATCTTCACTTTGATTCAAGTTTGTCTTAGTTGCCAATGACTGTCATCTCATTGATCAAATCATAAGCTTGACTTAATAGTGATACTTGCACTATCTTATCCGACCCATCACATGTGTGCTCTGGTTAGTAAGTATAGTATTCTTCATCCACTGCTATGTTATTCATCTGATCATTAATTCTTGAAAGCACTGTCTCATCCAATTATATATTCTTTGACTGTCTTGATATGATCTAGTAGGTCAGTTATCCCATTTTATCCCAACATAATCATAAACCTATTCATATTTTAAGTTACCAAGCATCTTTGGCCTACAACCCTAAAGAGTTTCTTGGAGTGATAACAAATTGGCGCCATTGTCGGGGAGAGGAGATCGAAGCTAAGCTTCCCTGGGAGACGACATAGATCCAGCCTTGATGATAGACAAAGCCTGGACATCATTTGGTTGTAATCATCTATCTAGCGACTCCATGAAGGACGAATTCAGTGGCGACTCCATTGTTCAGAAATCTGTTGGTGACTCCACTGGTATGACATGAACCAAATCTTTGCTAAGAGGTATGCGTTATGTATTTTTCAAAAATTGTTGGTTTCCCTAATCCAGTGCCTAGTAGAGATGAATGGGAAAATAATCTTCCCAAATTTCGAGGAGAAGAATGGGAAGTGGCAGCTGAACATTTGTTGGACTTTCATGATTACATGCATCGGTTGCAAGTTGTGCATGAGGATGTTCAGATCCGGCTCTTTTGTCTCTCATTAGAGGGAATTGCTTGTGATTGGTACCGGTCTCTGCCTTATGCCAGTATCAAATCTTTGGCAAATTTTCATGCCGCTTTTCATGTGTTTTGTAAAGAAATTTTTCCA
>JASDQU010506183.1:48389-58679 GCA_032191745.1 Picea mariana | reverse complement strand
GTCTTCTTTCTCTATTAATATCAGATTGTCATTTCTTACTTCTTCTATGCTTTTATTCAAGTTATCTTAACTGCAATATGACTGTCATCTCATTAGTCAGTTCATAGCTTGATTTAATAGTAATCTTCACTTTGATTCAAGTTTGTCTTAGTTGCCAATGACTGTCATCTCATTGATCAAATCATAAGCTTGACTTAATAGTGATACTTGCACTATCTTATCCGACCCATCACATGTGTGCTCTGGTTAGTAAGTATAGTATTCTTCATCCACTGCTATGTTATTCATCTGATCATTAATTCTTGAAAGCACTGTCTCATCCAATTATATATTCTTTGACTGTCTTGATATGATCTAGTAGGTCAGTTATCCCATTTTATCCCAACATAATCATAAACCTATTCATATTTTAAGTTACCAAGCATCTTTGGCCTACAACCCTAAAGAGTTTCTTGGAGTGATAACAAATTGGCGCCATTGTCGGGGAGAGGAGATCGAAGCTAAGCTTCCCTGGGAGACGACATAGATCCAGCCTTGATGATAGACAAAGCCTGGACATCATTTGGTTGTAATCATCTATCTAGCGACTCCATGAAGGACGAATTCAGTGGCGACTCCATTGTTCAGAAATCTGTTGGTGACTCCACTGGTATGACATGAACCAAATCTTTGCTAAGAGGTATGCGTTATGTATTTTTCAAAAATTGTTGGTTTCCCTAATCCAGTGCCTAGTAGAGATGAATGGGAAAATAATCTTCCCAAATTTCGAGGAGAAGAATGGGAAGTGGCAGCTGAACATTTGTTGGACTTTCATGATTACATGCATCGGTTGCAAGTTGTGCATGAGGATGTTCAGATCCGGCTCTTTTGTCTCTCATTAGAGGGAATTGCTTGTGATTGGTACCGGTCTCTGCCTTATGCCAGTATCAAATCTTTGGCAAATTTTCATGCCGCTTTTCATGTGTTTTGTAAAGAAATTTTTCCAGATGATCTTCTCTATCCTGAATGTTGTCATGAATTTCATTTATTGACTAAAGATTCAGATGTTCATGAAGAGTACGCTGCTATAGAGAATACTCTTCAATATCGAGAGATTGATGATTCACATTATGATAACCATTGTGATGCTTTTAACATTGTATTAAATGCATCTTTTAAAGATGGTTTTGATGAAGTTCCAATTATCCCTTTTGAAAATTTGAAAAATGATGAGCAGATTGACAAATCAGCAAGTGAAATTATTGAATCTGCAGTAGATGATGAAGGTAGCCCTCAGTTTTCAGTTCTGCAGACAAAGGGGAATTGCAGCAGATACAAAGAGGGAGATACTGTGCTGAAAAGTTCATATCAGTAGTTGAGTTTGCATTCTCCTTCGACAGAAGAAAAACAGTTTACATTCAGCATTGAGACCAGTGATGGCAATCAGTGGCTACAACACAGTCAGTTGGACCAACAGCTCAAAGAGGCATTTCTTTATGACATTTATGACCCTGATGATAACTATTTGGAATCTATGAGCAACAAATGCGTTAAAGTATTTTTTTCAGATGAAGATTGTCTTTATCATCTGTTCAAACCTCTTTATGGCAAATTATTACTGGCCAGAAGAATGTTTTTGTTTCCGAAAATAGAACACGGTATTTTCTACTTCATTTAAATTCTAGGTGTTAATTGATGATGATGGATCTCTTTGTAGCTTGCACCATGATCACTAATGTTTCTTTTTAGCACCGACGGACCATAGAGATCTCAGAAAAACATATGGTTTCATTAGAGAATTTTCATATGAATCTATGTAGTATAGTGCTCGATGTAAATATCGAACCTGCCAGTATGAAGAAAAAACGCATGACCACTTGTGAAAAGCATATCGAGCCATGCATGGATGTAAAGGATCTTCATGGACGTCTTTTTCATGTTAATTATGCTACTGAAAAAACCGGTGGTGGCTATAGCCAAAACGACGGCAATGCTAGTGGTGGTAGCTACAACTAGAGCCAGAGTTCGGGTGTTGGGTATGATGGAACATCTGAGGGAAGAAGCACAGGTGGAACTAAATATGACTTTGGCTATGATGAAGATGAAATTAAATGGGCGATTACTACTGTAGGTGGTATACCTCCTCTTGTCCAGATTCTGGAAATTGGATCTTCAAAAGCAAAAGAGGACTTTGCAATTGTTATTGGGAACCTCTGTAATCACAGTGAAGATATTCGTGCATGTGTTGAAAGTGCAAATGTTGTACCTACACTGATATGGTTATGGTAGTCCAAGTGGAAAAGAAACTACTGCAAGGATATTAAACCATCTTACTCATAAATCAGATAGCAGCACTATCAGCTAATTCACTGCTTTGCTGACAAGTAACTTACTAGAATCAAAGATCAAGAACCTCATTTTCCCAACGATGGTATGGGCTACAACATCATTAATAAAAACAATAAATTTGATTTGATCATGAAAGGTTTTCTTCTTGACCTAAACAGAACTTTCACCAACGCAGAAGACGGAATTATAACCAGTTAGTTGATGAAAAGCAGAGCTTTCACCAACTAATTAGCAAATCTTAAGGCGAAATAGCTGGTGAAACCTGAGACAGACAGCGAAGGTGTATTTTTGCACAGATCTAAGTTTTATCATTTTAAAGGGCAGGAGGATTCTTTTAAAGTGAAAATTATAAAGATTTGTTTCATGATCTGTTTCAGTTTTTTAAGTTGCCAACAAAGTGAAAGAGATCAAGCAAATCACCTATTTCTGGCCAAGAGATTGCTTAGTTGTCAAAAGAAGATTTCAGTTGCCTTGTCATCACCTAAAGGTTGTTGATGTATCAAAGATTAGTGTAGTTGTCAAAGATTTTAGATTTAGATGATGATTTGATTCTTTTATATAGGATTGTTTCCTATTCGTTTGGATTTAGTTAATATCCTATTTTCTATATTTAGTATTCCAGATCCAGTTCTTGAGGATCTGATGACTGTTTATAAGATATAAATACCTATCTTTTGATAGAGGATAGAAGGGGGGTTCAGTCATAGGACTGAGTGAATTCTAGATACAATACCATGATGCTTTGTAATAGACTGTCATAGATATGTAATACAGATCACAGACTTCCTTCTCTATTAATATCATATTGTCATTTCTTACTTCTTCTATGCTTTTATTCAAGTTATCTTAACTGCAATATGACTGTCATCTCATTATTCATTTCATAGCTTGATTTAATAGTAATCTTCACTTTGATTCAAGTTTGTCTTAGTTTCCAATGACTGTCATCTCATTGGTCAACTCATAAGCTTGATTTAATAGTGAAACTTGCACTATCTTATCCAACCCATCACATGTGTGATCTGGTTAGTAAGTATAGTATTCTTCATCCACTGTTATGTTATTCATCTGATCATTGATTCGTGAAATCATTGCCTCATCCGATTATATATTCTTTGACTGTCTTGATATGATCTAGTAGGTCAGTTATCCCATTTTATCCCAACATAATCATAAACCTATTCATATTTTAAGTTACCAAGCATCTTTGGCCTACAACCCCAAAGAGTTTCTTGGAGTGATAAAAAATTGTCATCGTTGTCAGGGAGAGGAGATCGAAGCTCAACTTCCCTGGGAGACGACATAGATCCAGCTTTGATGATAGACAAAGTCTGGACATCATTTGGTAGTAATCATCTATCTGGCGACTCCATGAAGGATGAATTCAGTGGCAACTCCATTGTTCAGAAATCTGTTGGTGACTCCACTGGTATGACATGAACCAAATCTTTGCTAAGAGGTATGCATTATGTGATGTTCATGAAGAGTACACTGCTATAGAGAATACTCTTCAGTGTCGAGAGATTGATGATTCACATTATGATAGACATTGTGATGCTTTTAACATTGTATTAAATGCATCTTTTAAAGATGGTTGTGATGAAGATCCAATTATCCCTTTTGAAAATTTGAAAAATGATAAGCAGATTGACAAATCAACAAGTGAAATTATTGAATCTACAGTAGATGATGAAGGCATCCCTCAGTTTTCAGTTCTGCAGACAAAGGGGAATTGCAACAAATACAAAGAGGGAGATAGTGTGCTGAAAAGTTCAGATCAGCAGTTGAGTTTGCATGCTCCTTCAACAGAAAAAAAACAGTTTACATTCAGCATTGAGACCAGTGATGGAAATCAGCCGCTGCAACACAGTCAATTGGACCAGCATCTCAAAGAGGTATTTCTTTATGACATTTATGACCATGTTGATAACTATTTGGAATCTATGAGCAGCAAATGTGTTAAAGTAATTTTGTCAGAAGAAGATTGTCTTTATCATCTATTCAAACCTATTTTTTGCATGATATGGCTTCCATTATTTTTTGGGTCAAGATCTAGCATGATGTCAGTAAATCGGTTCCTTACATGGCTTCATTAGAAGCATCACTTCACTTGATAAGAGGCAGTACAGTTGGTTAGTGTAGGAGTAGGAAAAAGAATAAGCTCGCCATACAAGCAGCTAGATCTTTTTCAGTTGTTGAGTTTATGAATAAGTAGGGAAAGCTACAGGCAGGCTGCAGGTTTGCAGAGGAACAGTTGCATAGGCCAGATGAATCCATGCCCAATGCTAAAGGTGACTGGAACTACTAGGTTCTTGGAAACCTCGCAGGGAGGTATCCATCCCAGTTGGAGCCAGTTGTTAGTGATAAAAAAATGCACTGGTATTTTGATGAGTATTTCCATCTTTCTTCAAATGATTTATCATTTTCTTCAGTTTTGCAGACCGGTATCTTAACCTCCATAATGTTCATCAAGCTCCTGCTTAATTACTTTGCTTAAAAATCCTTTTTTTTATGCTTCTAGACCTGCAATGCAAGATACAAATAACAAAATGTCATTCCATTGCTTTTATGTCTTTTATACTTTGATAAATTCCCCAAAAGCAATAGTGGTGTGTGCCAAGGTGAGCCTAGTCTATCTTAAATCAAGCCATGCAATACATCAAGCCTAGCGCACCAAGCAATGATTCAAGCCAAATCTTGAGTCCAAATGTCAAGCACATTCAACACATAAACCATACAAAGCCCAGCTCTAACACAAATGCCCAAGTGCATGTGCCACGTTCAATTCCTTGTGCCACATGTTACGCATAATCCATACAATAGTCACACATTCCCATTTCTTAAACACATTCGACAATCCATGTACAGTGGAGGAAAGGAGGGGAAAAGCAAAACCCAATGGCTGAGATCCATGGTGGGAAGTCTGGATCTAAATTCTTTTCCTGGTGAAGTAGGCTGCATGTATGAGGCAAATGTAGATGATGTTGGATATAGACTTGTAATTGTATACACACCTATGAGGGAGGATGGTGTAGAAGGTATTCCAGTTTCGACGTCGACGGAGCAAATCGTTGTTGAACCTGAAGTTTTGAAAGAAGTGAAGCAAAAGATAAAACTTGGGGCAGTGAAGTTCAAGGCTCTACGAGATCGAGATCGTTCACCGATGAAGTCACAGGTGAAAGGATTGGGAAGCTTGGAGAGACGCATTATGGATGTCAATAGGAAACACCTCAAGGTTGTCGAACCTGAGTCAAAGACTTCTTTTCCAAACACAGAGATTCATGGCTCATATGCATGAGCCACTCATCAAGTGCGTATGTCAACACAAGACCAGTGTACACATAGAGGAGCCACAGAGGGAGTCGCACTGAGTTGCAGGGTTTGAATCATCCATCGACAGATTGTAAAAATCAGAACAACGAACTTGCAGGATTAAAAACTCTTATGGATCACGATCTCAATGCTCAGGTTGTTTGCCATTGTTTGTCATTGTTTCAAGAAACTTTGTCTTTTATACAAATCGATCATATATATCTCTTCTTGGAGGAAGACTCTGAGGGTTTCCAGGTGACAACTGTCCCAACTAAGCCAGGTCAAAAAATTAGAACAGCAGACTAAGTACTTATTTTTTTCATCAGTTAAATTCCTCTAATCCAAAGATTCATTATAAACTTACTGGACCTGAGATATGGCAAATTATTACTGGCCAAAAGGATATTTTTGTTTCTGAAATTAGACCACAGTATTTTCTACTTCATTTAAATTTTGGGTTTTAATTGATGATGATGGATCTCTTTGTAGCTTGCACCATGATCACTAATGTTTCTTTTTAGCACCGACAGACCATAGAGATCTCAGAAAACCAGATGGTTTCATTGGAGAATTTTCACATGAAGCTATGTAGCATAGTGCTCGATGTAAATATCGAACCTGCCAGTATGAAGAACAACCAGCATGACCACTTGTGAAAAGCATATTGAGCCATGCATGGATGGAAAGGATCTTCATGGATGTCTTTTTCATGTTAATTATGCTACTGACAAAATTGGTGGTGGATATAGCCAAAACGATGGGAATGCTATTGGTGGTAGCTACAGCCAGAGCCACGATCATACGAGATGGAGCTACCAAAGGGTGACACGATCCAGTGTGGTTGGGGCTAGCCAGTCACAGATGACTTGGATATTAGCTAGATCAACATGTAACCCGTGCTCATGAACAATGTAGCCTAAGTATTGGACCTTGTTCATGCCAAAAGAGCATTTTTCCAAGTTGGCATAAAGCTTGTGCTGCCGCAGAATGCTCAAAACCTATTGAATATGCAACATGTGTTCCTCCCATGTTCTTCTAAAGATGAGGATGTCATCCAAATATACTACCACAAAGGAGTTGGGGAAGGGTCTCAATACATCATCCATCAACCTCATGAAAGTGGTGGTAGCTATCATACGAGATGGAGCTACCAAAGGGTGACACAATCCACAACACCTTCCATGTATGCTTCCTAAAGAATGCATTAGGACAACAGGTCACTACTTCGACAGATATTCCTCCGCTGGATGAGGAAGGGCAGTTGGTTCTATATCCCAAGAGGATTGCTAACATTATGGAGATACATGTCTTATACTTGATGTTGAGATGCAAATGCTACATGTTGGTGGACCACTTATGATGGCAGTTGTTCTGGAATTCCCCCTATGTCTGTATGAACTGTAGAGGCTTGTGATCAATGTGTATGATGGTCTTTTTCCCCAAAATGTAATGTTTTCATTGACGACATGCTTGTACAATGGAATACATTTCCTTGTCATAAGTGGGGTATTTCCGGACAATATCGGAGAGTGTCTCACTATGGTATGCCACCGAATGCTCGCGCTGAGTGAGAAATGTGCCCACAACATAGTTAGATTCATCAGTCTCAATCTCGAATGGTTATTTCATATCAGGCAAGGATAGTACTAGAGATGAGCACAAGTGATGATTTAGATCATCGAATGCTCATTGTTTCTCTTTCCCCCACACGAACTTGGCCCTACCACCTCCCTTGGTCACCTGGCTGAGGGCCCATGCAATATGGGAGAATCCCAACACGAACAGTCGGTAGAAGTTGGCTATTCCCAAAAAGATCTGAAGCTCGGTCAGTGTGGTCGGGGCTAGCCAGTCACAGATGGCTTGGATATTAGCTGGATCAACATGTAACCCATGCTCATCAACAATGTATCCCAAGTATTGGACCTTGTTCATGCCAAAAGAGCATTTTTCCAAGTTGCCATAAAGCTTGTGCTGTCGTAGAGTGCTCAAAACCTGTTGATTATGCAACATGTGTTCCTCCCACGTTCTTCTGAAGATGAGGATTTCATCCAAATATACTACCACAAAGGAGTTGGGGAAGGGTCTCAATACATCATCCATCAACCTCATGAAAGTAGTGGTAGCTATCATACGAGATGGAGCTACCAAAGGGTGACACGATCCACAACACCTTCCACGTATGCTTCCTAAAGAATGCATTAGGACAACAACTCACTGCTTCGACAGATATTCCTCCACTGGATGAGGAAGGGTAGTTGGTTTTATCTCCCAAGAGGATTGCTAACATTAGGGAGAAGAGGTTGATAAGTAGATTCATTTGAGATTACTTGTTTGTATGGAGATGATTGCCCACAAAGGATGCTACTTGGGAAGGAGAGAAGATCTTACAAGACCTTCATCTAGAGTTGATTGATGAAAAACAATCTTGGGAAGGGAGGATTGTAATGTCCCCTTCCAATTGATCATGATGGAGGACGACTTAATATCCTACACAACTCCTGTAGTTTATAGTAAGCAAGGACAAGGGAGTTAAGGAGGTTTACTTGCTGTCACCAGGTTAAAATAATGACAAATCCTAAAGTGACATTAAATAAAAATAAATAGTTATATTTAAATGAAATTGGAGGAAAATAAAGTGAGGGTTTGATTTGGTCAAAAAGGGGAAAGATCTAGAAGTCTTAGAGGAAGGATAAATAGAGGGGTAACCATTCTCTTTGGAATTATGATTTGATCTCTCATTTTGGAGTGCTCTTGGAGCCATTGTTTCCTTAGGGTTTATCAAAACCCTTCCACTGTTGCAGTTTAGTTTCAGTGGTGCAATATCCACCCTAGATAGACAAGAGAGGACTCCACATATGATTTCTATTCGAGCTTCAATTGTGGTTATATTCAGTTAGATATTGCACAAGGAGTTTGTGAAGTTTTTTAGGCACGTGATAGCTTGTTGGAAAGGTCTTTTAGAGACCTACACATTTCATCGTCAAAATCTGACTCTATCTATAGTTTGACTGTGGTGAGAAAAAAAAACAACGTTTAGAGCCCCAAAACGGCCCTGGAAGTACAACAAGATGCAATGACATGAAAACATACGAAATAAGCCAGTTGGATTAGGTGAGAGGACACCTATATCCACCTGGAGGATGTGTGGGGCTTCAGACAGCCCCAGAAGTGTAGAACCCACAATTACAAACCAGTACAAAAGAACGTGATGAATAAAAACAGACATGAGGAGCCAGTTGGAATAGGTGGGTGGCCACCAATATCCACCTGGATTAATCCTCCCCCCTTAGGAAGCAATGGTCTCCATTGCATTGAGTTCCCCCATCAGGTGAGGAAAATTCTTCTGGATTTGGCCCCGGGTGAACCACTTGCCTTGGTGTAGCAGTTGCCTTGCCTTGACAACCCAATAAAGCTGGATCCTCTGCTAGCGAGTGCCCTTGACCTGTGTGTCCACTATCTGATCAATGGATTCTTGTTCCATGCAGTCAGTGTTGAGATCTATTGGTGTCAATTGTTTTGTGATGTCGGAGGTGTCCAATAATGGTGGAAAATATGGCTGAAGGAGGTCCACATTGAATATTGGATGCAAGCCAAGGAAGGGTGGAGTGTTGAGCTCAAAATAATTTCTACCCACAACCTTGGTGATAGTGTAAGGCCCATAACAAAGTGGGAGAAGGTTCTGATGGGACCCAATGAGATGCTTTGTCTACAAATGTAATCGGAATTTGTCGCCAAGATGAAACTAGTCTGGTACCCTGTGTTGATCATGGCATTGCTTGTACTTAACATTAGATTTCTGCAAAATATCCTAGACCTATTGGAGGATGTGATGAATCTGCTCAATGAATCTGGTGTCTTTGTCGATCGCAGACTTATCAAGGGAAGATTATGTCTGTGCGATGGCAAGGGGAAGTGCAAGATCAATAGGTCCCAAGGGTTGGAAACCCAGACCCACTTGAAATGGGCTATGGACGATGGAACTACAAAGAGCCTTGTTGTAATTGTGTTGGACATATGGGAGACTCACTTCGCATGTCTGTGGATGCTTATAATTGTACATGCACAGGATGTGCACAATCATCCGATTGACTACCTATGTTTGGCCATCGGTTTGGGGGTTGAAAGTAGTGGATTTTGTGAGCTTGGTGTCCAAGAGAGACCAGAGACTTGACCAAAATGTGTTGAGGAACTTGTTTTCTTGATATGAGATGATGGTTTGTGGTATCCCAAAGTGGACCCACACTTGTTCAAAGAATAGCTTGGCAGTATCTGTTGCTGTGACATTCTTCTTACAGGCTGTGAGGATGGCCATCTTCAAAAATCGATCAATGAGCACAAGCATGTAGTCATTTCCTTGCTTTGTGGATGACAAGTCAGATATGTAATCCATTGAGATGGATTCCCAAGGATTCTTGGGAATAGGAAGAGGGGTGTATAATGTTGGCTGTGGAGCCTGATTATCTTCCTTATTCAGAGTTCCTTGCTTTTAGTTGTGTTTATACCCCATGAAGTATTTACACCCCAGAAGTATGTACACTCTTCCACGCAGGGGAGTGTAGAGGGGGGGTACCCCTCTGTGGGGTCTGGGGGGGTTATCCCCCTGGCTGAGGGGTTTGGAGGCAGCGTCGCCTGAAGGAAAAATTGCTTTGT